>JACEGR010010434.1:0-19125 GCA_014170235.1 Listronotus bonariensis
TTAAAAATAGCAAGAGCCTTAATTTAAATACCTAATACTAGAATTATACGCTCTTTAAATTTTTCATAAATAAGCTCTTTGATTTCCATCTCTCCAAACAGTACCAGACGTTGCGTAGAAAAGTACATACCTTTTTCCGGTGTTGCCGGTTGGAATGCTATTGCAGACGATTTTACCTTCCGGGGATCGAAGTAAAGACTTACGCTAAATTGACGGCATCTTTCTTCTGGAGCCAAGCGCTATGAGCGAAGATTCCTATAGCTTGATGTTTTCTAAATTTTGGTGGTGTTCGTAACGACCGGGGACGGTGGCGGTGGCGTCCTCGCTCGGAACCGTCAGTTTTGACAGTGACCAGTTGTAGTAATACCAGTAGCAGTTCTTGGCTTGACAGCTGTCAATTTATGCATAGCATCGTTATTATTTTGCATGTTTTGAAATTTCTGGGAGCTACGAGCTCCGGTAATCCCGATTTTCAAAGACAAAGCCTGGAAATTATAATAGTCCGGAAGAAAGAGAGCTGGGAATCGGATTAAGAGCCCTGTTTCCACGCGCCACTTTTTGAGATTGATATGGATCACTAAAGTGGTTGGTGTGTGGTCTACTGTCGCCAGGCCATGGTTTTCGTTTCCAACAATGCTAAGGGTACTTCTTTTACACGGGCGTTTTGACAACCACAATTAAACTTCTATATCGCCGTTCCGTCAGTCGCCGATCCCGTCCACTGACTACCAAACAAATGCAGCAACTGGACAAACCACTTTTTGTGGCCCATATCAACTTCACAAAGTGGCCCGTGGAAACAAGGCCTAAAAGCAAATGTTATCCGTAAGGATACACCAAATACAAGAGTGTCAAAAGTAACTTTTGGTTATTAGAATGTTAAGAAAAGGCAACCAGAAATGGTTAAATCATTTTAGTGGTTTATCTAAATGTATATTTAGGATATTCGACATTAAATATCTCGGTACAAAATTTTTGAGGTTTTTTAAGTGGCTTGTATTTTGCTTTAAAATGGTTATACTAAAATTTAAAAAAAAAATGATTTAGCTAGAAGTTTCGAGTTTTGGGACGTTACAATGAAAACATTTTTCAAGCAATGTGTACCGCGCAATCCTAATGAATACCGAAAGGATTTTTTCAAAGGTACATCGACACTTTTTTTTTTTGGTCTAAGAACTTTTTTGGTCTAAGAACTTTTTTTGTCTAGAACTTTTTTCAACTTGAGCCACTATATAGATTTATAACTTGTTTATTTAGCTTCTTCTTTTTTTATGATTAATACACGTCCATTTTTTACTAAGATATTGAATTTGAATAAAAAATGATCTTTTTTGTCTTTACCCATCAATATTCCAACAACCACTGATGGCACAAAAACTTAAGAATAGGTTTGAAATTTTGAAAGAGATTCATTTTTCAGCTTGTTATTTATTATTTAAATTTATTTTTAAAAATCAGAAAAAAGGCTGTTTGTGTTTTTTTTAATTAACCGCTAAATTAAGAGTACTATGAAATCTAGTAATGTAAAGTATGCCTTTTATATTTTATTATGTTTACCTACAAAAACAGCACAAAGTTTTAATTCAATCCATCGAGTCGTTTTTCTGTCTTATTCGATCGAATTTTTAAGAAGAATTAAAAGGAAATTGATTTTCATTTTAAATGATGCATAATCTTTAACAGAATTCAAAGTTTTTATGCATTTTTATTGATAAAAGGAGTCTTTAAACTTATGGAAAAAAATTAAAACAATTGATTATCCCAAAAAGCTATAAAGAAAGCCGTTTTTTCTCCTTTTTTTTAAATTAGTGTAAAAGAGTTTTAAAAAAATGAAAAGGGAATTTACTTAAGACTTTTAAAACTCTCCTTATTTTTCTTACGTGCCATCAGTGGTTGCTAGTTCAATATCTTAGCGAGAGGACTGGTCGTATTGAACTTTTAAAAAAGCACAAATTAAACTAGCTAGAAACAAGTTATCCGAACCATCTAGTGGTCAAGGTTAAAAAACAGATTCTTAGACCAAAAAAGAACCAACAAAATTTCGAGAAAAAAATATTTTCGGTATTCATTAGGATTGCGCAGTATACATTGCTTGAAAATTTTTTTACATTATTAGATCTTAAAACTAGAAACTTTAGGCTTTAAAATGTAAAATACTTTTGCTTAAGGTTTTTGTACGATCTTTTTTTAATTAAAAAATACAGCCACTTGAAAAACCTCAACAAAATGTATTTTCTTTGTATCCTTTTTATTCCACTAGTGTATATATCTCTTAAACTTTTGTTTGGATCACCCCTAGTAATTGTATTGCTTTACAATTTTCTTTACCCAAATACTTAACGTTCCAGTCTGTTATTTCTTAACTTTGTTTTAACTTTGCCGAAACACGTCTCGAGTTGGAGAGAAGTTACGAGTCCTTAACTCTGTTAACCCGACCTGGACATTGTAGGTGAACTTACGAAGTATAATTTTTAAAGTTTTAAGGAAGTTGCTCTTCCTATGGGCACGTGGAAGACGTAAAGTAGCAATTTCTTGGGTTATGTAGTTCGGGAAATATGATGTATCGTATTAAAAGCAAGGTATGTAGGTACGTGGAAACAAATCTCAAAAGTCAGTTGGGTTGAAGAAAGTAAACTTTTATGAGCACAAATACCTTTAGATACAAATAGAGTTTCCAAACTATTTTCCATCATTTAGTTCTGACATGCTAAATTATTAAAAATAAGGAAAAAATATTTACCTCCTCTTGTGAAAAAGAGCAATAAAGTTACAACTAAAATAATTATACAGGGTGTCCGGGAAAATGTGGAAATCTCTCGCACACGTATGGAACAGATGAAAATAACACGACAAGTTCCTATAAAATTTTCCGTTTAAGCCCCCTGCGGAGATATGATCCCCTAAAGGGGGCAGCTAGAAATCGATTTTTCGTGAATAACTTTTAAAACGCTCTGTATAATTTGATAATATTTTAGTACGATGCATACTAGTAAAGACCTCTTAAAATAGTGCCCTTGAAACTTATGTCGCTTCTTTAGTTTGCCAGGGACGGACTAGTTTTTGCACATTATTGATAATATTTTTTACGCCCTGTATGGTGAAGACACAAAAATATGTTTTTGGGTAGTTTAACCTTTTGAAAATAATTAATAGTTTAAAAAAACTAAAAAAACACGCTTTTATATGCAACCGAACTAAAAATTAGAAAATAATTTTTCATTAAAAAAATATTGTCATTTCATAGTAAAAAGCGTGGGGTGCATTTTACTATTTTTTCATAACTTTTCCATCATAGATATTTGCAAATATAATAATTATAACATTTAATATTTTTATCACCCCACGCTTTTTACTATGAAATGACAATATTTTTTAATGAAAAATTATTTTCTAATTTTTAGTTCGGTTGCATATAAAAGCGTGTTTTTAGTTTTTAAACTATTAATTATTTTTCATTTTTTAGTTTCTGCTACTCTTGACAAAATGGCGAAAAAATTTTTTAATGAACAAGAGTGGCAAATTTTAAAATTTTTCCAACAGATTGCAACTCACTAAAAAATTTCTTCTTCATTAAGTAGCAAAGTTTGAAATTTTGCCAACAGATGGCAATCCAGGCAATGTTTGGACCGTTGCCAATATATTGCAACCCACTAAAAAATTTCTTCTTCATTTAATAGCAAAGTTTGAAATGTTGCCAACAGGTGGCAACCTAGGTGTTGTTTTTATATTTTTATAATATAAAGGAAATTTTTTTCCTGGCGATCCAAAAAAGAATGTTAATTTTTATTAATTGCACATTATGTATTATGTATACATTACACATAATGTAATTTTTATTATGGAATCCTTGAACTCATGGTGCAACTAACCCTATATTTTTATTGTTCATAAAAATTGAACACCCATGGTGCAACTAACCAAATTGTGTAAAAACTAAAAATTTCTTCTTCATTTAATAGCAAAGTTTGAAATGTTGCCAACAGATGGCATCCTAGGTGTTGTTTTTATAATATAATGGAATTTTTTTCCTGGCGATTCAAAAAAGATAACGGGATACTGTTTTTAAATTATTGCATCTTCATCGGTCCTTGACACGTGTGCAAAGTTTCAAAGAAATCGAATAGCTGGAAGTTGGTTAAAATTAGGCTCAAAGATTCCGTTACATAGATAGATAGATAGATAGTTACAACCCAAGTTAATAAAAGCGTGTTAAAAAGGGTACTCTTGTTTGACATCGATAAAATGAGCCGTTTTCGAGTAAAAAATCTCCTTAACAACATTTGTAACAAATTCCCTGACCTGCTACGAGAGGACTTCAATACTGAATCAAAAATTACAAATTACACCGAAAATAAAATATTGTATTATTAAACAAAAATAAACCCTTATTGTTCAAATAATTTTTACTTGAAAACGGCTCATTTTATCGATGTCAAACAAGAGTACCTTTTTTTAGCAAAAGGTTTAAACTACCCAAAAACATATTTTTGTGTCTTCACCATACAGGGCGCAAAAAATATTATCAATAATGTGCAAAAACTAGTCCGTCCCTGGCAAACTAAAGAAGCGACATAAGTTTCAAGGGCACTATTTCAAGAGGTCTTTACTAGTATGCATTGTACTAAAATATTATCAAATTATACGAAGCGCTTTAAAAGTTATTCATGAAAAATCGATTTCTAGCTGCCCCCTTTAGGGGATCATATCTCCGCAGGGGGGCTTAAACGGAAAAATTTTATAGGAACTTGTCGTGTTATTTTCATCTGGTCCATAAGTGTGCGAGAGATTTCCCACATTTTCCCGGACACCCTGTATATTTAATGCCGATGCTTTATCCTTAGTACAAAAAATTCCTAATAGATTTACACTTATCAAATAGCTTATCAAAGAAAACAATTTCACAGATTTTACTAAATATTTACAAGGGAGATTTTAACTTAAAGTTTAATGTTTTTAAATAGATTTGCAAATGGAAAATCATGCCATGGAAACGGACAAAATATTCATCATTTGGCAGTTAAAGCGCCGCTGCTGCACTGACTCTACATTTAAAATGGAAATCAATTCCGTATAGTTTTATTACTCTTGGCTTTTTCTGATTTTGTAGATTTATGGTACCAGAGAAACGCACTAAATTTAATATTTACTGTAAAATTTCAATTTGCAGTTAAACATTACAAAAGTTCAAGAGTTCTTAGCTACTGTTAATCTCACGGATGTATTTTCGACCAGAATCCCCTCGTCTACCTGCCCAAAAAAAGGGCCAGATAAGGAAAGGTACCTACATTTTTAACCAAGGATATACGGGTCATAGAATGTTGATGATCGGATTTACCTAATTATTATTAAGTTAAATATCTAATACTTAAAGGATGGATAAAAGGCCCCAACAAAAATACTTCTCAAAAACTAATATAATAATATCAAGTCTATTTTGTCTTCATATTATTTCGTTTGTAACCAACGCATAAAGTAGTTCTGGTTGGTTGTTAAATATTTATCTTATTAAAGCTTTTCTGTATAGTAAAATAATTCGTTCATCTGTATTCGGTGTTTTGTTATTTAATATTACTCGAATATTTTCTACCAAAGGCAAGTACAGATAGAAGGACTTTGTTTGTTAAACTTGAGACCACTACACACTTTATAAATCCGCTTAAGAATTGTGTTAATTTTTTCTTTTATTCATTTATAAATAGAATGAGACCGTGCAGGTATAAAACAATTTAATACGGTCGTACCGATCAGCACTCACTTCTTTTTTATAATCTATTAATCCTATTTATATATATATATATATATATATATATATATATATATATATATATATAGCTCTTCTTTTGGCGTCCGATGGTATGCCCTCGCCATACACAACGGCGTCTAAAAATTTACGGCGTCGTATATCTGAACGCCGCAAATTTTCGGACGCCGCGCCGTTGTGTATGGCGAGCTCCTGTGTAATGACGCCAGAAGATTGAAGTTGATATATATATATCGTTATCTTTAAAACGAATTAAGTTAGCCATGATGTACTTTTACCATTAAATTTGTTTCAAAAATTGAAATCGAAATTGCGCAATCAAATTTGATCTATCTCGTTTAGTTTTCTCTTTACCCTGCAAGATCAACAAAAAGGCACTACCCTGTACAGTCAGCCAAATATATTTTTGTAAGTGACGTTTTAAAAGATTATATACGGAAAGTACACGTAAATTATTATTATTGGTTTAATTTTATCAGAAAGCTCTAGAATAACTGCTACAAAAAATGTAACACTTGCTTTTCACTTCTACTTATATGGTATTTAATGTTAATCCTAAAGAAACATATTGTGTGATAAATGTAAAAATAGAAAAGACTTTTTTGCTGGTTATATGAATACTTTTATAACAGACTTGGCATCCGAAATAACGTCCAAGAAATAAAGCAACACAAAATTGATTTTAAGTATTAATGTCCTGCCAGCACAAGTTTAGGGGAGAACAAATAATGTTTTTTTACCTTAAATTTTTATTAAAATACCTTTATTTTGTGTAAAAATAAATTTTAAAAAATACAATTTGTTATTTGTCCTTGTAGAATACTGTACAAATTCTAAGTTTTTTTTAGAAAGCATAATTATGTTGTTCTATAGGTTTTACTTAAAAACAGATCTTCATTTAGGCATAGTTTTTAAACCAATGTTACCGGCGAAAACCGCAGTTCGCTATCTTGCATTTTTTACTTGCTACTTTTTATTTTTTTAATTTCCTATGTCTTTTTTCCTATAACTTTTTTATAATAACTTTTCTGTCTATAGAGATTTTTTTAATTTTGTACGATGTTAGGTCAGATATTATACAGGGTGTCCCGTAACTAATTGGACATAGGTTAATGTAGGATACCTGACATGAAAATAAAGCGTTTGAACTTAAGATCGCTTAGCAAATGTTATTGGTTTTCATTCTACAGGGTGTTAAAACTAATTATTTACCAAACATTTAGTGAAATATCTCGGAATCCAGTGGACAGATTAAAGTGAAATTTGGTGTTATTATTTGGGATAGCGAACACAAATATGGTATCAATTTTGCCATTATCACTAGATGGCGCCACATACAATAACATTGATTGATTAAAATGGTCACAACTTTTTTGACCTTCCTGTATGCTCATTTGCGAGTGGAAATAATTAAACATCATTTAATTTTAGTAAAAAGGTATACCTATTTGATTTCCACAAAGTAAACCATTTCGAAATAAAACGACTTTTTTATTAGGTTGCGCATGAACACTTTAAAATTTAATTAACAACGATAGAGTTAGAAAAGGCTATTGATTACTATAAATGTTCAAAATGTTCACCATCCACTAGGACACATTGTCTAATTCTTTTATTTAAATTTTGCCTGACTTCAAGTAATGATTCTTCCTGGGCCCTGATGATATTGACTCCTTCCACAATCTTTTGCCACAATTCCTGCCAGTTGCCTAATAAAAAGGTCATTTATTTCGAAAACGGTCTATTTTGTGGAAATCAAAGAAGTTTACCTTTTTTGAGTGAAATTAAATGCAGTTTTATTATTTCCACTCGCAAATGTGCATACAGGAAGGTCAAAAAGTTATAATCATTTTAATCAATTAATGTTATTGTATGTGGCGCCATCTAGTGGTAATGGCAAAATAGATATCATATTTGTGTTCGTCATCCCAAATAATAAGAGTACACCAAATTTCACTTAACTCTGTCCAGTGAATTCCAAGATATTTCACTAAATTTTTGGTAAAAAATAGTTTTAACACCCTGTTAATTACGGGACACCCTGTATAAGATATATTTATTAAAGTATAAAAGACAAAACAAAAGACTAAAAGAAAATATCAAAATTTAAAACTGTCCAGAATTGTTAAGTTTAACATTAAAAGTTGTTAAATGATACATACCATATGGCATATCATACCTTATCACATTATGAAAAATTATTCAATATATAATATGAAATGCAAATCATATTTTATTAGGTTACGAAAAATTAAACAATAGACTGTAAACTAAACTTTTGTTACATAATTTGACCTACATAAAGCGCGTTTTTATTATAAGACAAGCCATTTGTCCAGGCTGTAAATGAGATTTTTAAAAAAAATTGTACGATATTAGGTCAGATATTATATAAGATACTCTATTAAAATATAAAAGACAAAGCAAAAGACTAAAACAAAAACAATCAAAATATAAAATTGTTTGGAATTGTTAATTTTTACAAGTTTAATATTAAGTTGTTAAATGTTAAAGTAACGTATATCCTAAAAGTTTTGGCACAAAATATTTATCGGTTTTTTTTTAATGAAGAAATTTATTTTAACACTAACTAGTTATCATAAATTACAACTCAATACTTAACTAAACTATACTATCGAATTATGTGGAGTGGCCCATTCTGCTCTACCAGACGCAAATTTCTTCGAATGTCTCTCATGAGGTCCTGGACGGAATTCAGTTCAATTTCTCTTAATTTCTCGTAAATTCGCCGTCTTAATTGTTCCTCATCTTGTGCTTCCCAGTCTCCATGATAAACCTTTCTAGGACAGTACAGCCCAAAATCCTCTATTGGGCGAGCCTGCGGCAAGTTTGGAGGATTATCGTTTTTGGGGACAAAGGTATGTGGTGTTGTCGAAGCCAGTTTTGGGTATCTCTTAAGTAATGGCATGATGCTAGGTCTGGCCAAAAACATGATATCGTCATTAGCATGATGTTCGCGGACAAACTGAAGCAATTTGGAAAGGCAGTTATCAATATAGTTCTGACTATTCAAAGCTTCATCCCTCACTCTTCCCACAAAAGGTCGGGATACACCCTGTTAGAAATTGCGCACCAGACAAGGATTTTATCTCCAAATTTCGCTTTATGTTTGTATCTAACATTGTCAGGGCATTCCTCTACGTAATCCGTATAAAATCCATCGTTTCCCTTCATTTTCAGAATTACTCAAAGTAAAATACTTTTCGTCATCTAAAATAATGATTTTTTCATTGGCAAAATGTACCCGCCTCAGTTGACGACAACATCTTGGTATACGAAGAAGCTGCGCTTGAGAGTTTTTGGGGCACTTACGTCTCTTTCGATATTTAAGACCATTCCTCCTCAATTACAACGATATCGTACTCTTAGAAGATCTGTATTGCCTAGCCAGTCTCCTCGTTGACATTCCAATCTGGTTTTTGCTCTTCTCACCAATCTCTCTGACCTCTGTGCGGTAAATGCACGTGGTCTTCCACTTTTGGGAGATTCAGACATGGTATTCTCTGCTCTGCACTCCGCTATTGTTCTGTAAATGGTTCTGCGTGAAATGTTTTCATTCTGGAATATTCGACAGATTTGGGTGTCCGCCAAACTAACTTGTAGATACTTTTTCCTATTTTTAATTTATACGACATCTTAAAGCGAAAACTTTAAAATAAATAAATCTCAACTGACAGTAAATATAGTAAATAAACTTTTGTTTTCAAAGACAACTTGATATTATTTTGTTTTTGTTAAAATTAAAAACAATGAGTTTTGTGCCAAAACTTTTAGGACATAGGTTACATACTATATGGTATTTCATACCTTATCACACTTTGAAAAATTATTCAATATATCATAAAATGCAGATAATATTTTATTAGGTTACGAAAAATCAAACAATAGACTGTAAAAAAAAGTTTTGCAACATAATTTAACCCACATAAAGCGCGTTTTTATTATAAAACGAGCTATAATTTCGAGGCTAAAAATACGACACTAACTAGCTATAAAAATGCGAAACGGCGTTTTTTTCATAAACAAATTAAAAGTGATTCAGATGGACAGCTGTGACGAAATTAAGCCGTTAGGGATTTGTAGTAAATATTTTATAAACAGGCAAAAACAGTCTCTATGTGTTTTTGATAAAGTTTCTTTAATTTATTTTGTATTTTAGGCTTTTATAATTTACACATTTTTACAGTAAATTTAAATATTGCCAAATAAAATTTATAAAAATGTATTTTTGTAACAAGGCATTGTACGAAACTTAATATTTCTGGCATCATCTGCAGTTGGGTTTAGTTGCCAACGAATAAAAACACCTAATAAAGCCGTTGGATGCTTATTTATATTATTTTTAATTAAAGGGTAAATTATTGGTTTTTTACTGCCCTACTTAAAAACAAAGTGAAAATAGTATTTAATCCTAGTTTTTTTCATTTCTTGTTTGAACATGTAAACTAAGAGGTATGGACGCAAATGTATAAAAAATTATTCTCATGGAATTTCGTTATGTTCAAAATAAAATGCTGATTACGACGATACATGATACCAGTTTGTATATTTGTCAGAAATTGTTTAAACAGCAATTAAGTTTTTTTTCATATTTTTTCTCGAAAACGACTCTAAATATTTTATATAACCAGGACTAACCAGAACATATTTTTTAGGGAAGCCCGTGGCAATACATTTGTTTAAATACTACATTTGATATAAAATAGTGGTTAGCCGGTAAACAGATGGTTGCAGGTCGGTTCCTATTCGGATCTTAGACTATTAGCACATTGTTCTATCGCCTGAAGTAAGTGTAATGTGTTCCGGAGACTTCTGTTTATTTTCTTTTTAGGTTTATCTTCGTATACAGTGTGTCAAAGGATAGGTGTTACAAGAGAACAAATAGACCAAAAATTTTGGAAATTTTAATCGTCCTTTTGGGAAAACTGGTCGCATGGTCCGAAACTAATAAATACAAAATTTAACTCTGATTGGTAATATACAGGGCGAGTTATAACTAAAAATATGAGAAATGACCAAGAGTAAAGTACCTTTATTTTAAAAAATAGCACAAGCACAAGCACAGGACATGTTGTGAATTAAATTTTATGTCAAAATTTAAAGTTAGACAATTAAAGTATAAAAATATTTTGTTAATTTTTAACATTATGCATGAGCAGTTTTTGGAATACTTGGCCAAAGGCATCAAATAAAAAAATAATAAATTTCTCTTAAATTTCGCTTCCTCTTGCTAATCTTTTAAGTTTTAATGCGTAATGTATAAAATTGACAATTACATTTTTTTAACTTCAAATTTTGACATAAAATTTAATTCTCTACAACATTTACTTATACAAATTTGTTCTATTTTAAAAAATAAAAGTAGTTAATTTTCTGGGCATTTCCTATATTTGTAGTTATAACTCGCCCTGTATATTACCTACTGGAGTAAAATTTTGTATTTATTAGTTTGGATCATGCGACTAGTATTCCCAAAATTTCGTTTTAAAATTTAAAAATGTTTGGTCCATTTGTCCTTTTGTAACACCTATCCTGGGACACACTGTATACCGCTCAAATCTTTCGATTTGTTTTGAAGCCATGTGTGTTTTGTTTACAAAATAGTATATTACATTACAAGTGTGGAAAATGACTAATTTCACACGAGTGGGAATATTGTAGCACGAGGCGTTAGCCGAGTGCGACAAACCCACGAGTGTAAGAAAGTCATTTTCACACGAGTACTGTACACTATTTTTCGTACGACCACAAATTAGTTACCAAAAACTAAATTTTAAGTTTGTTTGTCTTCACAGAAAAAATAAAAACAATTGAGAACTTTGCAACACTAGGGTGATTTTAACTTTGTAACACTAATGTGATATGTTCTTTTCCTCACTGCTATATTATACTGTTTTGACAATATTTTTACATCGAAAATCACCTACCTAGAAGCATTATATAACTTTTATCATTTTGGAATTTAAAAACGCCCTCACTGAATAAAATTGTATGGTTTGGTTAGGTAATAGTTTAATACGGTTTTCTGCTATTTTAAGGATTTTTTAAAAATTATTGATACTTATATATTTTAGATACTCCTCTAAATAAAACGTAAGTGACGCATATCCAAAATATTTCGTTTTTAAAAAATATCAGTAACCAAACTTCCGGGACCGGGAGTGAAAAGGGGTGCTGGGTGGGGGTAAAATTGGTAAAACAAGTTAAAGAAACTGAACATCATATGTAAAGTTAACTAAAAATTACATTTTTCCGCATATTTTTGAGAAAAAATATAAATAATATAAAAATTATAAATGCATAACCTTAAGTCCTAAAAGTAAGAAAAAAACGACAACTAAACGTCAGTTATACCATTCAAAATATGGAAAGCATTTGGCAACGTCGGAAGGGTCTGATTCTATTTATGAATGGATAAAAGAAAGTGGATTCATAAAGTGTGTATTAGCCTCAGGTTTAATTAAGGGATTAAAAAAAAGATTTTACTAGTTGTTTGAGTACACGAAGACAGAGAGAAGGAATTTGATCTATAGGAGTTTTTCTCTGGCGCTTTAGGTCGAACGGTCCAGCGGCAAGGCTGCCTCTATAGAGTGCGTGCTTAAAGGTAGAAGGGAGATTTTTAATTTGATGTACTTACCTGACCACACTGTGCCACTGAGCGACCGGTCAATGAAAGTTGTTTTTGTGGTTATGTCTATTTTTGTTTATGTTTTTATTTTTTCGGAAATTTTATTATTACTCTTTTTAATATTAGAAGAAAGCTTATAATATGTAGTAACTTAACCTTTATAAGATGATATTCGCTAATTTGGGTTACTACTGTTTAAGGTAAGTAAAAGTTTTTTTACTGTCACTACAATAAATATGTCACTTGCAAAACCAATAGCAGTTTTTAAAATGACATCATAATATATATCACACGAGTGTTGTTAAGTACTTTGCAACACTAGTGCTGTAAAGTACTTTTTTAATTGACCGGAAAATTGAATTTTCCACTCAATTTTTAAGCGGAAAATGCTATTTTACAGGACTAATTTACTTTCCGGTCCCTAGTTTACTTTCAGATCTCTCATTTACTTTCCGGTCCCTGATATCAAAAAATCCTGTTAGCCATGACAAAAATTATCAGAGTTCAATTGTTACTATTTGACAGTTCAAGATATTGTAAAGTAAAAGGAAAGCATCATTTTGCCAAAATGGAGTCAGACATGGAAAATCCAGATGAAATAATTGAAGCAGCGTCCAAGGTGACTTTCAATTTATTGCCCACTAAGAGTAAAGAAAGGTATGAACGAAATTTTGATACATTTTTAAACTGGTGCAACACTAAAAAGTCAAGCAAATTAATGACAAACATTACAAACAAAATTAATGATAAACATTTTGTCAAAAGAACCTCGTTGTACTTGCCTTATTGTCGTTTAAATATAACACTAAAAATTTACACAGTTTTTTTCCGGTCAATTAAAAAAAAATTATGTACGATACTCGACCGGAAATAATTTTTACGGTTCTCCTCAAAACTACAGGACTCGCCTACGGCTCGCCCTGTAAATGTTTTTCGTCGACCCGTAAAATACCATTTTCCGGTCTAGTAACGTAAATAGCTATTGCAACACTAGTGTGATATAACGCATTTTCTATGCATGAAACCAGTGTGCTATTTGCTATTTTCACAAGTGGTCGTAGGAAAAGTGTATATTTTTATGTATAGAAGGGTATTGAGATCTCAGCTAGAACTTGCGTCCGCTAATTGGTTTTCTTTGTCCAGGCAGCAATAACGGACTAGATTTCTTTGTTAAAGTGGTTTGTCCTGTTTTTACAATAAGTCCTGTATAAACCAAATTTGCTGAAGGCATGATAATGCTCGAATAAAATCCATTACCATGTTGTAAACTATTGTATGCGCTTTAAATATTCGTTTTCACATTGCAATTTAACGCTCAAAGATTTTTGGACATTGAACTAGAGCGATTTAAACAAAAGCAACGGATTGACAGTTGCGGTTTTGATTTAAATGTATTTGTCGGATATTGTGGTTTTGAATGATCAATTGAACGTACGAAACAATGTTAAGCGAGTGTAAGTTTCGTGATATAAACGTGCTATATACAAGGTGTTCCAACTTAAGTCGGCACTATTGACAACTTCTTTATTATTGGGGATACAAAATTGGTTAAATTAGAAAAGTTGTAGTATTTTTCTGCAGATTTACGTGCTGCCAAAAGAAAAACAATTGAACATAGGGTTTTTGACTTATTGTACAAAATTGCCGTTTTTTAAATGAAACACCCTGTATATCATATCTTAGAGCTTTTAAAAAAATCCACATGCTATTTATAATTTTTTTAATAGTTTCGAAAATATGGCCATTCTCAGGAATTTGTATAGTAAACTGCGATTTTTAAATAGCATCATCATTAAATAGATATAATTAAAAAGGACTTTCAAAAATACCACAATTTAAAAAATATGTTAAATTTTCATTATTTCTACAGTTCTAAGCTATAAGCACCAAGGTTAGTTTATATTTATAAGGTTGCGACATATCCTCAACTTTTAGGCGGTTCGAGGTCGGGGACGCAAGGAAGGGCACTCCACGGAGAAAACTTGGCAAGACTGGGTAATGGATGATCAATCCAGTGGCGTCTAGAATTTGCGCATTTCATTTTGCATTGTTTTGGTAGTGATATTTGTTGAAAGATGTAATTCAAAATGTTTTTTATTTAAAGTAAAAGAATTTACAACTTAATAATAACTAAAAAATGTTGTATGAACGGTTGTTCTACTAATACAATAAACTGTATATCTCCGGTACTGAACAACATGGCCAAAAAATGGGAGATGTGACGTCATAACACGTCAAAGCAATATGGCCAAATGTCGTGACCTTATATAGACCGACTTTGATAAGCATTAAGTTTAGTGTCGAAGATAAAATAGACACTGTATCTACTATTTTTACGTTTTACATTTGGATGGCCATAATTCCAAAACTATAAGAGATAGACATATCAATTGTGGTATTTTCTTAAAGTAGCTTAAAATATCTATTTAATGGTGAAGCAATATACAGTGCGTTTTATTTAAAAATGCCAGTTTTCTATTAAATTCTCGAAGATGACCATATTTCCGAAACTATTTAAAATTGGCTATATAACATATGAACTTTTTTAAAGCTCTATGATAGATCTTTTAAAAGGTAAAATAATATACAGTGTGCTATATTTAAAAAAGTATTTTTTGCAATAAATCGAAAACCTGATGTTTAATTGTTTTTCGGTTGGCAGCACGTTAATCAGCGGAAAAAGTACTTAAACTTTACTAATTAAATCGAGTTCGTATCTCCAATCATAAAGTTAGCAATAGTGGCGACTTAAGAATAATCATCCTGTATAGTGTTATTGCAAGTTTCTAATAAATCCAGGTGTCAACAAATTTATTAGACAAACCATAACTATGCAAAGAGCAGAGGTTTTGCATACTTTTCGCTTTCTAGTCACTTTTGGTTTAAGCGGAAATACCTATTTATTTGCGAGCAATTTAAAAATAAGTTTATCAATAAAAGCACATGGCCATCTAGATGGAACATTACAATTGGCTCTCAAAAGTCAAGTAGTCGTAAAAGCTTTTAAAAATATTAAATTCCTATTTAAAATTGTGTTACGAGTCCAACAATGTTAAAATATACAAGAGTGTTTCAATCAAAAACTAAAAATTAAGATAATTTCCGATTAAACCTAAAAACAAAAAATCTGCAAAAACTTTTTTTCTCATATTCGAAAACCGCGTCTTCATAACTATATGTATGTTGTAAGCAATTAAAATGGGTCAAAAAATTAACGGCCACCCTATAATATTTTACTTATGAAAATATTTTCTTTTCCAAATTTAATAATTAATCTATTTAAAGCTTTAAATCATGATTAAAAGAGCCTTTTTTCGTCGTCTATCTATATTGTTTATCTCAGTAGAAAACGGGAGACAAGGCCCCACCACCAATTACATTAATAAAACAACACATATATTATAAGTCCAGAAAACAGAGCAAGCAAAAAACAATTATTTAATGGTCAAATCTCGGAACAGAGGAGGTCAGAGGTCAAAAAATTGCTTTGTAAACGTCTGTACGCATGTCAGGGGCGTGCATATAGCCCAAAATACAGCTAATAAAGTTTAATAATAATAATATTGTTAAGTTTTTTCCTATTTTTAACACGCTTTTATTAACTTGGGTTGTAACTATCCATCTATCTATCTATCTATCTATGTAACGGAATCTTTGAGCCTAATTTTAACCAACTTCCAGCTATTCGATTTCTTTGAAACTTTGCACACGTGTCAAGGACCGATGAAGATGCAATAATTTAAAAACAGTCTCCCGTTATCTTTTTTGAATCGCCAGGAAAAAAATTCCATTATATTATAAAAACAACACCTAGGATGCCATCTGTTGGCAACATTTCAAACTTTGCTATTAAATGAAGAAGAAATTTTTTAGTTTTTACACAATATGGTTAGTTGCACCATGAGTGTTCAATTTTTATGAACAATAAAAATATAGAGTTAGTTGCACCATTAGTTCAAGGATTCCATAATAAAAATTACATTATGTGTAATGTATACATAATACATAATGTGCAATTAATAAAAATTAACATTCTTTTTTGGATCGCCAGGAAAAAAAAATTTCCTTTATATTATAAAAATATAAAAACAACACCTAGGTTGCCACCTGTTGGCAACATTTCAAACTTTGCTATTAAATGAAGAAGAAATTTTTTAGTGGGTTGCAATATATTGGCAACGGTCCAAACATTGCCTGGATTGCCATCTGTTGGCAAAATTTCAAACTTTGCTACTTAATGAAGAAGAAATTTTTAGTGAGTTGCAATCTGTTGGAAAAATTTTAAAATTTGCCACTCTTGTTCATTAAAAAAATTTTCGCCATTTTGTCAAGAGTAGCAGAAACTAAAAAATGAAAAATAATTAATAGTTTAAAAACTAAAAAAACACGCTTTTATATGCAACCGAACTAAAAATTAGAAAATAATTTTTCATTAAAAAAATATTGTCATTTCATAGTAAAAAGCGTGGGGTGATAAATATATTAAATGTTATAATTATTATATTTGCAAATATCTATGATGGAAAAGTTATGAAAAAATAGTAAAATGCACCCCACGCTTTTACTATGAAATGACAATATTTTTTTAATGAAAAAATTATTTAATTTAGAATCACCCTCTAAAGTTGGTAGAGATGCTAAACACCCTATTTAATCTTTAAATGTTGTGAAAGTTAAGTTATTAGGATTTTACTAATTTTTACCCAGTTCTAAATCTAAGTATCAGCTCACACTCCAATAATACCGCTGTAAAATATTCTTACATGGTGTTTAAAAGAAAATATTCATATTTGGCGCTACGCTCACGCCCTTTGACCGCCGTCTTTTTTCTCTGTGGATGAAAGTGGATACTTTAAACAAACCATGAACGAATCTTTGTGTTTATACAGGTGTCAACGAATCAAAAGTAATCCTAAGATTCAGCAATAGTAGGTTAATTGGCATTTAAGAATTTTTAAACATTTGTAATGTGAAAATGAGAGCGTGACCTAAACTATATATAACCTTTAGCGCTTCGCTTACGCTCTTTTACCGAGCTTTTTTCTTCTCGCTGGTATTTTTACTGAACCGTTAGTAAGCCCCTGTGTTTATACCAAGTTTCGACGATCCAAAGTCATCTTCACATGTAGCAATAACAGCTTTGCATTTGATGAATCTTAAATTTTTGAACATCATTAACGTTATTAACTATACCATAGTGGCACTAAACGAGATTGAGCGTAGATCACTGATCTCGATGGATTGCCAATGTTATAACCTGCGCGAAAAAAGTTACATTTCATGGGCAGCCAAAAACCGGTTTGTGCACAAGCAAATTGAGGGTAATCGCACCTGGCGCCAAACAGACTATCCGCATTATCGGAAAGAATTTGTCGACGGCGTCCGGGTTTTCTGTTCGAAGTACGGTAGCTAATGAGCGTCACGCTCAGACCGCGGACGAAGGGTACGAGGTGCCGATGTTTGTATTTTGCCACGGCTTTTAAGTGCGCATGTTCGTCCACACATCCATTTGTTTACTGCGCGAGGTCGTAAAAATCATAAAAATGCTTCTTGCTACTGCGGATCTAAATGTAGGTTATCTATGGCGGAGATTAATCGTTTTGTGTGATGGTGAGCAAAGCGAGATCTAAGCGGCTACATTGCATTGGCCTTTATAATTTTATGGTTTTAGATAAGATGATGTATCAAATATTGTGCAGTTATGGTATTTAGTACCCCTGTGTAAATGCAAACCTCGCTTACTGCCTGGTGTGCAAATTTAATTTTACTAACTTTTCACTAAAACTCAGGGTTACCCCACTTATTACATAAAATTTTAATATTGTGTAAGTTAAGGTTGATCCAAAAATCGACTATTTTTATTTTGACTTCTGACACTAAAAAATGGTTGGTTGGATGAGCTTCTAATTTCTAATAGTGAGATTCGCCTTTTTACAGAAACCATTCGTTAATCAAGCAGCAAAACTTTAAAAGACATTTTGTAGACAATTAAATGCCCTTTAAAAAAGCTTCTTTCATACACTTGTAATATATCATAAAGCAAAGACAAAAGATTCGTGTAAACCGTTGTTTAAGTCAAAGAGGATTTTGACTCTTACCTCTATTTATATTTCTTTAGAAACAGTATGTTTAATTTTTAAAAAAATTGTTTAAAAAGTCCTAATAATTCTTTATATGATACTAGAAAAAAATCTCAACTTCAACTTCCGAATCCAAATTCATCATTAACAAAAAAATCTTTAATTTATGACTCAAAAAAATTTATAATCATTTGCCCACTGATATTAAAAAAATTAAAATTTTTAAAAAATTTAAACTATCTGTTCAAAACTTGTTATTAAGTAAAGCGTATTATGTATTAAGAGAGTACTTTGAAGATAATTTTAATTAGTCGTACCATTACATAAAGCATGTATCTTATTATTATTAATATTATTATTATTGTTAATATTTTAATTTTATTCTGCTTTGTCAAAAGATTATTCTTGGACAATAAAGCAATATATTATTATTATTATATTATTATTATTCAAAAATTTATTCAAGATAGTCAAAAATATAAGAATTTTAAGAAATGTATTTTCTTTACTTCATTGAAAAACAATTATTGACAATTAGGTTTTTATTATTTTAATTGGTAATTTAATGCTTTACAAAAAGGTTTTAACCTTTTTAAGTAAGTTACAAAATTAAAAACAAATAAGTTTTTTATTCT
>JACEGR010010435.1:0-19123 GCA_014170235.1 Listronotus bonariensis
CATATAATTACGATCGAGCTTCTCAAGCTCGTTTGATCGTTTAATTTTACGTGGCCATTTAGCCAAAAAGTAATAATTTTTGAAATGAAATCAAAATGTGTCATTTTTTTTACACATAGTAGGCCAATTAAATTCCTAACAAATTTTTGTTTTGTCAACAATTCCTTGGCGATAAGAAATTTTTAAAGATGCACAAACAAAAATAAGCACATTCTGAATCTTAAACTCGTTAAGTTAGACAAGTTATATTTTTAGTTTTCTTGAAGTTGAAAGTTTGTTATATTTTGTTGTTTCTTCGAAGATGTCTTCTGAACTCCTAGGTAAATATCTTTTTGAAAATTAAAATTGCTACTCTAAGATATAAAGACTTTTCCTAAATCCTTTTTTTTGCGATTTTTAACATTTTTAAAGGGCTCGCGTTTTTGAGTTCCGTCTGGTTCTTTCTTAACCATTATTTAAATTTATACTTAAGTATTTGGCCTTTTAACAACGTAAGTCAGAAAGTGCGGTGACGTGCGGAACACTGTCATTTAATTTTTTTTTAGTTCAGCTCTAGTTTAAACAAAATAATTATAAATAAAAACCAATTGCACCGTGAAGATAAGATTTAAACAATGTTTATTTTGACATATTTTAATATTAATTGTCAATGTATGTTTGACATAATGGGTATGTTCAGCCGCGTTCAACAGTTGAGCCTAATCACTAAACGTGTTGGCTGCGCTGTTTAACATATGAAGGTTACTTCTGAACGGTGTGTTGATACGCTTTTTATTTAAATTTTAAACATAACCTAAATTAAAATTAATGTTTTAATAAGGAGTGAAAATATAGACAAGTTCGTTGCAATTGAGGAATTATTAGAAAAAGATTTAGCTTTTTTTAATAAATTGCCTATTAAACTATTAATAAAGTTAATAGGCAGACAAGCCAAAGGATGTTTACCTATGTATACATACGCGTTAACCTCAAAAATACTGGTGCCAGAACCGCTGACGCAAGCTCAGCCTAATTTTTCTTCGCTGGCAATGTTGAGATAAATCACTTGGTCAGCAAACCGTTCAGCTGAATCAGCTGACTAATCACTCAACCGTTGAGCATGGCTGAACATACCAATGTTTTAGGTTTAAAACACTGTTATATTTGGGGTGCAATTGGGAATAAAGAAAGAAACGAACTTATAAATTGTTTTTTGCTAAATACAGTTTTTTTTTTAATTTTAGATTCCAACCTATCAGTGACCGAAATGTATCTTGTTGAATTTCTTTGTGAAAATAAGCTATTATCATCGGCTAATTCCGTTCCAACCATCGGCAAAATGGTAACTTTTGTGCTAAACAAATTTTCCGAATTGGAGGAAAAAATTGTTTCTACTAAAATTCGCAGTATTTCAAACAATTTTTTTAAGATGGAAGGTTTCCGGTCGTAATCAAAAAACATTTTTTAAAAAACATAGTATTTGGTTGGGAGATAAAATTTTTGAAGAGAACGCTGAACAGAACTTTGCCACGCCAAAAAGGCCACGAAGACCTGTTAAACATTTTGAATCTGTATCTGATAGAACTAAACGGAGGAGGAGGATTAAACTTGTAGAAAATCATAGTACTCAGGAGTTGGTTTATGCGAGTCATTCTAGTTTTGTTAAAAGGGTCAGAGAACTAGAGCGTTTGCCATTAAAAAACTTGCCTTTACTTGTGACTCTGGAAAGTTAAATTATTTTAAAAACGAAAATACGTCTATAAAAATGCCTCAGCCTTATACTGCGAATGAGGCATTAGCCTTAATTGTGGATTTGAAATTGACAAAGTGTCAATATCTTAAGTTAAGAATAAGTGCTAAAAATCGCAACTGTGACATATACCCTTCGTATCCCAAAATTTTAGAAGCAAAAAAGGAATGTTATCCCGAAGAAGTTAACTGTACAGAGGTTCTGGGTGAAGTAAAATTACAAAGTCTTGTGAATCACATATCCAAACGAATCTGTACGATACAAAATGATGTATTAAATTTGTTTTTAAATTCTCGGGATATTATGGAATTGGAAATATTTTCCAAAGGGGACTTCGATGGCAGTTCAAGTCATGCTCTTTATAAGCAAACGTTTAGTGACAAAACAGCAAAAAATACTGACCCTGATTTACTAGTGACTTCCATCGTGCCTTTAAGACTTGTAAACAAAAATGATCCCACTCAAATAATATGGAACCTCTACCAGATTTTGTTCTCCTATAAAAATTCAGTTTGTTAAAGAAATACATGATATTATTAGAAAGGAAGATGAATACATGCAAACGCAAATTGCCCTTCTTACCACAACAGAAATAAATGCTGATGAGAAAAAGATTATTATTCACCATAAATTATTAACAACGATGCTGGATGGAAAAATTGCTAACACTTTGGCAGATAATATGTCTTCACAATCGTGTTTTATTTGCAAAGCTACTCCCAAAATAATGAATGACACAGAAAACGTTGTTAAAAAGCCTTGCAATTTGGACACTTATAAGTATGGTCTATCTACCCTCCATGCGCACATTAGATTTTTCGAATGTACTTTACATATCTCTTATCGACTTCAGACAAAATCTTGGCGAGTTCAAGGTGCAGAAAGCTAGTCGAAAAGAAAATATGGAAGATTTACTACATATTTTGCTAATAACGACTGATCCAGTAATCACAAACATTAGACCACTACCTCAAAAGAAAAAAATGTTCTTTTAAAAGAGGTAATTGAACTTCTGGCAACTCCTCACGAATCTCATCCTGTTAAGAATTTAGAAAATTTGGTTACTCCTTCGCGAAATGGCAACTGTAGTGGTGATTCTCAAAATGACAATAGTACTTCTGCCGAAAAATTTAATTCAGACAATGATGATTTTTTTAAAATTAGATTTAAGAAAGAGAATTTTTTGAACTACTTATATTCTTTACTTTCACCATACTTAGCAGAGTGTATATCAATATTGAATGATTTTTTGTTATAATGCATGATTCTTTGCAGTCGGGATTTTAGTTGACCACCCTGTATATTTATCTAAATACAATATTAATAAAACTGTAATAAGAAAATGAAGTCTTACTTTTTACTTTCTAGAAATAAAAAGAAAATAGAACGAAAAATAGGTGACAACCGAGGTGAAAACTAGCATATTTCAAACTGCGATTTCCATGAAACACCCTGTATATTCTTAAACTGATTAAATTACTTAAAAATTCTTTGGTTTGCTTTCTAACAATGTAAAAAATACAAAAATGTATAATAACTTAAAAAATATTTAAAAGTTTCAATTTTAGTGAACCACCCTGTATACTTTTATACATGCATTATTACTAGAATTGATAAAACTACTTATGTTAAGACTAATTATCTAAAAATAAGAAAAAAACACGCATTTTAAATTATTAATTTTTCCTCAAATTTCTATGGCCGCGTAATTATAGCATTGAAACCCCCGTGTGACATGCGGACGGGACCTGTTACTTTAGTTGTCATTTATTACAAAATTTATAAGGATGGATACCGAACGCCCCATCAATTGTGTAAGAAAACATGTTTTTCTCTATGATTTTGCGCGTTTTTTAAACTTTTATAGTCCCCGGACCCCTAGAAAATCAAGCTAAATTTTAAGGACCCCGTTAATGAAAAACACAAATAAATTAGGACAATTAATTATAGTACTTACCGGTGCGAGCATAAACGTTAACATTTTTTTATTAATTTAAACGTCCAAAGATAAGACCGCGGACCTCCTAACACATGCTCGCGGACCCCCAGGGGCCCGGGACCACAAGTTAAAAAACGCTGATTTAGGCGATAAAAGTTACAAAAATAATGTTTTAAAAAGTACTACTCAGGTAACGATGGGAAAATAGCTTAATCAAAGCAGTAAGTATACTATTTTTTATTATTATCAGCATTAGCTATTAGATTATTTCAAAAAATATTAAAAAATGTTTCTCCGACTTAAAAGGACTCTGCTGGTAAACGTTGATTTGCTCTTCCTATTAAAGTGTGAGCTCTTGATTCAAATCATGTTTTTGTTGCTTGTGTTGGTTTTACTGAAAATGATCTTTTCTTGTATCTTACGTAGTTATTTAAGCAACAGGCTGCTTTAACAAGGTAAATTTTATTATCAACAGTAGTAACAATTGATGTGTGAAATTTGCCATTTCTGAGCTAAAATGCCAAAACTGCGCATCAAATACGGTTTTAAAGTCAAAACCTTCATCACCTACTAAAACTTGAGGTACAAGTTCTTTTGTACAGTGCAGATATTTTGTCAAAAACAAAGAATTATCACTAAGGAATTTAAGATAGAATGCCAACCACTTAATAAATTTGTAGAATAGGTAAACGATTGCGAGCAACACGATAGAAAAAAAAGGTTATAGGATGACATTTTATAGCAATATGTTTGACATCTATGTTCCACATGTCCTCTGTTGGTGTAGACATGTATATGGGATATACACTTTTACAAATTGCTTTGCTCACATTTTTTAACAATAGAGCTCACTGTACAACGTCCTACGCGAGAAGAAAAAACGATGGTTTGGTATGAGTCATCAGTGGCTAAGTACCTAAAAAGAAATATTGTTTTATTCATTTCCAAGTTTTTATAAAACTCAATAAAATCCTTGTTTAAATATAAAATAGTCATAAATTATTTTCTATTTGTTATTTTAGGTGATGCAGTTAAAGCTAAGTGAAAAACACTTTGAGATGGCTACACAAGATATAAAAAAAATGTAAAAGAAACAACTGGATCTGGGAAAAAATATTTATTATATTTGGAGTTCACAATTAAGTTTTTTATTTTAATATACCACAACCTAGTTTTTTAAATATTTCATCGGTATCTTCAACTTCTCCGGCTCCAACAACTTTACATGAGTCACAAGATTTCACCGAACCATCACCTAACTCGTCTCAGTCGCAAGACCTAGAGCTGATGCCGTTGCCAAATATTACTCCTTTGACGTCAAAAAGTACTCTAGTTTTAAATTTAGACAATTATTTAAATAAGGCAATACAAACAAAAAGGCCTTTGGAAGGAGATATGGACAAAATAATAGAATATATTATTATTAGTAACAAAAAGACTAAGCAAAATAAAATTATTAGAGGCTATTTATTTCGTAGCTACGCCTAACCTTTAAAAGAAATCCTTTTAGGTTTCAGATGAAATTAAAGTTGGAATTAGCAAAATTAGTTGCAAATGCTAAATTAAAATCTTTAGAAAATACATCAAATTCACACTCTGTGTCACCCGCCTACTCAACTGTCAGTTCCAATGATCGAACTTACCCAGCCTCCCAAGAGCAACCAGTAATATATTCAACCGAGGGCAATAATAGCGCCACTTTCTAACAAATTAATACTCCGGCACCAGAGCCATTACATATTAGCTATAGTAGTCCTACCATTATGCCAGATCATAAAAATAAAAATAATTCGTTCGGAGCTATAGACTAATCTTAACAAGACACTAATTCACTTATTTATACAGGTTGTTTTCTAACTACGGTACAAAACTAAAAAACGTTTTTTTTTATTACAAAAAGTTCCTATAAACCTATGTCCAGACTTGCTTTATTTCTGATATCGTTTTGCGTGTAAGTTAACCGATTTAGATGAAATTTGGTACCCCTATTAAATATAAAGTGTAATTTAATTGGTGGCTAAAAATACAGAATAAGATTCCTAAGCCCATTTTAGGAACAAAAGATCACATTGACATATGTCCCAAACCTCTTAGCTTTTAAGTTACAGGGTGATAAAGATTGGGGAAAAAATTGTATTCTTATTAAGTATAACTTTAAAACTGTTCGAGGTATTTTTATTAAATTTGATACGCACCTATCAAGCACCAATAAGACTTTTTAAATATTTCTACCAGTGGCGTCCGTATGGGATGAATACTAAAAAGTTTTTGAAAAATAAATATGGCACGCCATTGCTTATTTCAAAAATAAAAATAATTTTTTAATCCTTATTTATTTTGCAACAAATTTGATCTCTTAATTTTTTTCTTCTGATGCACAGTTTTCGCATAAAAAAACTAAGAATAGGGCACTATCCTACTAGTTCAAATAGTTGCGCTGTACCAATCACGCATCAAAAACGGTTTTTATATTTTTACGCAAAAACGGTGCATAGGACAAAAAAAGGTCAAGAGGTCAAATTTGTTTTAAAACGATATTTTTCTTAAAACTTTAACACCCTATAGCTCACAAATTATGAGGTTTAGGACATATGTTAATTCAAATTTTTCTTTCTAGAATGGGCTAAGGAATCATATCCTGTATTTTTAGCTATCAATTAAATTACACCCTGTAAAGTAAGAAGCTTGAAAAGCATAACTCACTTAACCATTTTTTGGTCCAGTTAAATTTTAGTGGGCACCATAATCAATATTATTAAGAATAAAAAGTACGTCACTGAATTTTTTTCCGACTAAGAAATTTAAAATGAATTACCGTAACTAGTCTTTTAAATTTTCTTCGTATCTAGTTTCGTTTCCAAGAAAAAATTAAAGCCAACTTAATTTTCTCTAAAAAGTACCCATACACAACATAACATAAAAACAAAAATAAATAATTAATAATTTATTTGCCTTAAAATAAAAGAGCAGTCGTGTATTTTATCGAAAATTGTTAGGTTTTTGATTAACTACTTACTGAATTTTATTATATGATGTTTATGGACACTTTTTAGAATGACTTAAAGTGACTTTATTTTTTTCTTGAAAACAAAGTTGGATACAGAAAAATACGGGGACTAAAAAATTGCATTTTTAATGGCTTATTCAGAAAAAAATATAAAAACTTTATAAAAAGTTAGCTGCGGACTTTTTTTTAATATTGCCTGCTGTGTCGACTGAAACGCCGCTGGGAACAATAATCTCAATCTAGGTAAAGCTTTACAAGCACCTCATTACATAAAGTGTGTGTGTGAAGTGTAATTTCATCTAAATTATTAAAAACTTCTTTAAAAACTTTAACGTCCCGCATCTCAAAAATAAAGCAAGTTCTGGTTAGTTCTGGTTAGACATAACTTTATTAAAACCTTTTTTCAAATTCATATTTAAAATCATATATTTCGGTCAACAATATTACATTTACCGAAGTCACAAGTTAAAGTATTTAAACACACAATTATAAAATCATTAAAAGCACTAGTCTAAATTTGACATCATCAAATTAAAATTTCAAAACATGTATTTTTTAAAATATTATTTCATAAAAGACAAAAAAAATCACTTCCTTAATTTTCGTACCGTAGGCTGGGAAACACCCTACATACCAGGTGTAAACAAATTTATTAAACCAGCCATATGGTAACTAAATGGTTAAGAAAGGACCATTGGTTATCCACAAAATAGTGTTTCACAATTATTAATGTTTTTGTTTCAACCGACAAAAAACCATAGGTTTACTTTACCACTAGATGTTCTGTTGGTTATCTGAGTGTTGTCTTGACTTACAAAATATAACCTCAGACTATTTGTTTTGTGATGTTTGTCAAATATAAAATATCAAATGAATAATTATATAATAAGTACATTCAGCCGTTATGAGGAGGCAGATAGGCCACGTTTTTCGACCAAAAATGAATTACTCTGAAGAATGCAATAAAAGAGTACATATTTTAGCAATGATTGCCCTACACCAAGCCACCAGCTTTTGCTAAAGTTAAATTTTAATGCTAAAAGATACTTTTACGGACAGCTGGGGCGGAGCAAGTGGTGTAAGTAAATTAACAGCTTGTCAAACAGTCAAGTTAAAAACTAGCTTAGTTAGTTAGCATTATTGAATGAATAAACCTTAAATCAGAAGCTAAAATGTTGTAGAGAGACACTATAGGGTATGTAAGAAGATGTTTTCGCTCTTGCCTTGGAATCAGTTTATGGTTCTTTAAACCGTTCAGACTGCAATTGTAGCAACTGCTGTAATACATAATATAGCTTGCACGAAAAATAAGCTTGTCCAACCTAATAATGAAGTGCAGGAAGCAACTTTGGTATTTGACTTTATGTATAAGATATTGTTTAACCACCAAAGATAAAAAATGTGTAATTGTTTAAGATAATAGACAAAAAATTATTGAAAGAGCATTTTTTTAGAACTGGTAATAAAAATTATTCTTAATGACTTATAACTTAACTTTGTGATTTTTAAAAAATCATTTATGCAACTTATAACATTTTTGTATGATGCAATTATTACGCGAATACAACCCTGCTTGTAACAACAAAAGCAACAGATAGTGAAAATTTAACTTATTATAACGTTAAAGAATATAAAGAAAATATAACATTGTGTATTTAGCAGTAGGTATTTGCCCAGAACCCAAAATGAACGAGACGAATTTATTTTTATTTATGTGTTTGCTTCGTTCGGAAGCGGAAGAAGAAGAAAAGTTCTGGGCATACCTAAAAAAGAATCTAAAAGAAAGATTTGCATAAAAACAAAAATGTAGTTTTAATAACTTAATTACTAATTTTTTTCCACCTTTGCTCAAGCAGTTTTTTGACCCTCCAAGTCTGGACATCACTTTTTTTAAAATATAATTAAAATGTAACATTTATTAACTAATAATATTAGGCAATATTTTTCCGCACAATAAAATTTTTATGATTGTTTTTCAGTTTTCTTATTTATGTTTTTACTTTTTTTGATATATTTATAATTTTACAAAACTAAATTTGAAACATAAAGATATCATTGCGAATCCTAATTTGCTTATGACTCTGTGTATAATTTCCATATTCACGAAGAATTCTAATGCCAACATTAGAAAAAGAATATAACCCATGGTTTCTTAACCATCTTCAATTTTTTTATAGTGACATAGAATATTAACGAAACAAATAGTTAACCTAGAAGTGTTGGTCACTAAACCACTAGATGTTACCATCTATTGTGAAACCGTCGAGAGAGTATTAGTCCTCGGCCACGATACTAAGCGTCAGCGGCTCAGCGTTGAGCGGAAAATTTGAGAGCGATGTCTTTGATCTTGATGCAAGAATAAAAGCACTTGTTTTTTTAAATCAGCCACTCAACGTTGACGCTGGGTATCGTGCCCGAGGCCTTAGAACATATCAAAATAACGACTTGGTATAGGTAAATGGTATAAAGAAAGAGGATTTTTCGCCTATTTATAACTATTAAGTCACTTCGGGCTTAACCGGAAATAGCTCAAATTTTGAATTTTTAAATGGAATACCATGTATATTTTATTATTTTTCGATTCCTGACATAAATCTTAATGAGCATGTGGTATTTTAAAAGCTTTTAGACCTACTTGATTTTTTTAGAATCATTTCTAATATTGCATCTAGACTGGATATGAGTGGACGCAAATTAATCTAAAGACTCCAAGGTATGTTGGGAAAATAAAATCGCAAAATTTTAATAACTAGTATGAAAGATAGAAACCAAACTAGTTGGCCAATTGACATTTTCGCTCCCAACCATGATTGTTTAAATGGTAACCCTTTCTAGATACGCAGTTTTGGAAAAAGAAATTTTCGATGAATTTAACGATACCAATTTATTTGCGATCGGATTAAAGAATAGGAACATTAATAAAGGATCATGGCCCCCTAGATGCAATATTATAAATGGCTCTCAACAAATCAAGTATGCATAAAAACATTTAACAATGTCAAAATCTTATTTAAAATGAAGGGTTTTTCTTTAAAAATAGCCAAAGCCAAATTTTCAATATTTTCAGGATATTAAAAAACTTTATCAAACCTATATGGCTAATTCTATATATGCTTTTTTCTACGACCGTTAAAAAATTCAATTTTTTTAATCGTTAACATGAAGGCAAAGTACTACATTTTAGTAAATTACATAAAGTGTTAAGTTAAGTGTTAAAAAAGTAACTTTTTTAACACTCAAGCTTTTCACACTTTGAATTAGTGGTTTGTTTTCATGCCCACTACAATAAACCTAAATAATAATTTATGCAATGTAACAGTAAACGCGACATTAACTGAACCAAAGGGTCAAGTTACCTTTGATTTCGTCATTATTCCTTTAAGTTCATGTGTCACTAGTTTTAAATGTGCTGCGACACACTGCAGTACAAATCCAAAGTTTGTGGCAGAACGCCGTGCAGCGCTTGAATTACAATGGAAATACTAAAAACCTATACCGTACCGTCATAACTAGAATAACTAACTTAAGAAAACTGTCACCTTTTTATGGATACAAAAAAATAGAGAGAGAGTGTAAAAACTGGTCAGTCTTAAAATACCTGGGTGTCCGTTAATGTGATATTGTAATGTAACTATATGTATTTCTAAATGTATGTATTTCTTAATTTTATGCTAATTTCTACTATAGTAACTTTTGACAAAGATCTGGCTATATCGGCGTCAATTTTTAGTATATATGGTTCTAGTTTATAAGTTACTTGATTCATTTTATTATTTAAAAGCTAAGTCAGTTTAACGGACTAAGCATACAAAAACAAAATACAAAGGTAACCTCTAAAAGTTTTAAATCCTTTAACTTCTGCGCTTGCGCTGAAATCAAGAGCGGGATGCTTTGGGTTTTGTCCCAAAGTAATGCTGAACGGCAGGTTGTTTACCGAGCGTTGCCGGGCGTCGAATCTGAATGCGCCCCAGCGCTGCATGGGTGCGACGTGCTAGTCATATAAAAATGCATAGCTGTCTCGCAAAAGTCGTGTATTGGATATATTAAAATGGCGTTAGGTATACCTATATGTTATGAGAATATAAAAATTCTGGCATATTTTAAACTATCCAATCACTTCCGGGCATGGCTTCAGTTTTGATTTTTTGATAGAACACCCCGTATATTTTATTACTTTTAATTTCGAGACCATTTAAATGTAATTTTTTATTATTTTGTGCTCTTCGCACCACCCTATGTAATACTTCCGCTGTCATATCCTGACCAACTATTGTAACGAGAGTTGCCATATACAGCCAAATAATGCGAGTGGAATATCGCCTAGTTTCAAAAAAATAACCAATGTCAAGTTTTTCTTTCTAATTTACAACAAAATTAAAGTTTTTTCAAAGAGCTTAGAGCTTAAACCCTTGTAAAAAATCCAATACAGTTTCATAATCTTTATTTGGTACTTGCATAAAGCAGCCATTAAAAATGGAGGTACACGTTATATTTAAAACAAAAATGTAAATATGTAAACAATAATTTGGACATAATTAACAGACATTAAACATAATTAACACACAATACCTCTAAACAATGTAAAAATAAAAAAAATATCTTAGCTGTCAGCCTTCCGCATAAAACCAAGTAGCATGGCATTATATTATTATAGGATTTGGATGAGTATGATAATAGTGACGGGTGTAAATAATATAAAATGGTTCTTTTAACGAGTTTTTTAGTGTATTTGTATATTTAATAAAATGGTAAATAAAATTGTAATACATTTTCTTTTGAATTTTTAGCAAAAACAAGCAATGTCAAGTTTTTTCCCAATTTACAAATAAAAACTAATGGTTATGGAACCTTTAAATATATCTCTGAATGCGTGAAATACAGATATATTTACGAATACAATATTAAAATAGTAATTTATGTAACAAGTGCATAAAGTGAAACTTTTTTACGAATCGGCGGTTTGACAGCACGAGCGAGGGCGGCAATCACATAAGTAAAAAAAGACACTTTATGCATGTGTTACATACTATATTTTTTTACGACCGCATTAAAATTTCTCAAATGACCAGTTTATACATGTTTTATTTATTCAAACTTTTTAATTTTAATTTTTGCAGCACAGCCATTATATCGCAACAAAAAATTATAGCCTCCTTATTTTTTAAAAGATAATAATTATCCTTTTCATAACTATGCCGTGATTTAATTTTAGAAAATTGTATGTACTTACTTTTTGTAGAAATAATACCTAAACAGTATAACTTTCCTTTTAATTTCGTAGTCATGTAAATTTATTATTACTATTAATTTTAAATAATTTCTATTAAATTTATTCGCAAACTGTCAAATTTTAAAACTAGTGACACATGAACTTAAAGAAATAATGACGAAATCAAAGGTAACTTGACCTTTTGGTTCAGTTAATGTCGCGTTTACTGAAACATTGCATAAATTAATATTTAGGTTTATTGTAGTGGGCATGAAAACAAAAACTCATTCTAAGTTAAAAAAACTTCGAAGTGTTAAAAAAGTTAGCTTTTTTAACACTTTATGTAATATACTAAAATAAAGTACTTGTTACATAAATTACTATTTTAATATTGTATTCGTAAATATATCTGTATTTCGCGCATTCAGAGATATATTTAAAGGTTCCATAACCGTTAGTTTTTATTTGTAAATTGGGAAAAAACTTGACAATGCTTGTTTTTGCTAAAAATTCAAAAGAAAATGTATTACAATTTTATTTACCATTTTATTAAATATACAAATACACTAAAAACTCGTTAAAAGAACCATTTTATATTATTTACACCCGTCACTATTATCATACTCATCCAAATCCTATAATAATATAATGCCATGCTACTTGGTTTTATGCGGAAGGCTGACAGCTAAGATATTTTTTTTATTTTTACATTGTTTAGAGGTATTGTGTGTTAATTATGTTTAATGTCTGTTAATTAAGTCCAAATTATTGTTTACATATTTACATTTTTGTTTTAAATATAACGTGTACATCCATTTTTAATGGCTGCTTTATGCAAGTACCAAATAAAGATTATGAAACTGTATTGGATTTTTTACAACGGTTTAAGCTCTAAGCTCTTTGAAAAAACTTTAATTTTATTGTAAATTAGAAAGAAAAACTTGACATTGGTTATTTTTTTTTTGAAACTAGGCGATATTTCACTCGCATTATTTGGCTGTATATGGCAACTCTCGTTACAATAGTTGGTCAGGATATGACAGCGGAAGTATTACATAGGGTGGTGCGAACAGCACAAAATAATAAAAAAATTACATTTAAATGGTCTCGGAATCAAAAGTAATAAAATATACGGGGTGTTCTATAAAAAAATCTAAACTGAAGCCATGCCCGGTTAAACAGGAAGTGATTGGATAGTTTAAAATATGCCAGAATTTTTATATTCTCATAACATATAGGTATACCTAACGCCATTTTAATATATCCAATACACGACTTTTGAGAAACAGCTATGCATTTTTTATTTGACTAGCACGTCGCACTCATGCAGCGCTGGGGCTTATTCAGATTCGACGCCCGGCAACGCTTGGTAAACAACCTGCCGTTCAGAATCACTTTCGGACAAAACCCAAAGCATCCCGCTCTTGATTTCAGCGCAAGCGCAGAAGTTAAAGGTTTTAAAACTTTTAGAGGTTACCTTTGTAATTTGTTTTTGTATGCTTAGTCCGTTAAACTTACTTAACTTTTAAATAATAAAATGAATCAAGTAACTTATCAACTAGAACCATATATACTAAAAATTGACGCCGACATAGCCAGATCTTTGTCAAAAGTTACTATAGTAGAAATTAGCATAAAATTAAGAAATACATACATTTAGAAATACATATAGTTACATTACAATATCACATTAACGGACACCCAGGTATTTTAAGACTGACCAGTTTTTACACTCTCTCTCTCTATTTTTTTTTGTATCCATAAAAAAGGTGACAGTTTTCTTAATTTAGTTATTCTAGTTATGACGGTACGGTATAGGTTTTTTAGTATTTCCATTGTAATTCAAGCGCTGCACGGCGCACTATGGTAGATTTTTGTAAAATTGTGGCAAAAAGGGGAATATCAAATCTTAAAAAATTAAGTAAATAATTGTCAATAGTCTACTTCCTAACATTCTATTCTATTAGTTGGCTGTGACCATTCTGAACTTTTTCACTTGTTTTTAATCTCTACCCCATCTTTAAATTAAGCCAAGTTTTCTATGCAGTAAACGTTATTCAATGATAAACATTGTCTTATAAAGATTCCTTGTATTAAAAATTTCTTGTAGAATTTTTTTTTACTGTTTAGTGAGATTAGTGTTTAGTCAGGTATGTATATAGTGTTTTATTCATTTATTGAAATTTTGTTTTCTATTTTACTAACACATTTAATCAAGTGTATAAAAATTATAGCAAAGTAGCCATTTTAAAAAGCATTTTTTTATGTTCCGCTAACGACCCTCTTATAATTTGTATCACATTATCTTATCTAACTGTTTAGTTTTCTGGTTACCAAGAAAAGTTTTGCGACTTTTTGCGCTTTTTTTAATAAACTTTAAAATATTAGTGCAGGGTTATAGACTCCACCAGCTTCTTTATTTTTCTAGCTACAAAAAACATTTAATTTAAGAAGTTGTAGGATTGTTATCCACAGAGGTTGCAATGTACTTTTAAATTTATACAAGGTAGCTTAAAAAAGTGTGAGAAATTTTTTTTTTTAATAGAATACCCTATACAGGGTGTCTAGTTTAGGTGATGCCACTTTTGCTTTTTCCGAAATGGCAAGTGCTGCTAGTGCTTTTACCGCGATGCAACATTTCAGTTGTTTCTGAGATACAGGGTGATTTGTTAAAAACACTTAAACTTATTTTGTTGGAATATTTCAAAAACTATTGATTTTCGAGACATACATTAAATATTTTATGAACCACAAACTAATAACTCTGGACAGTTAGTAAGGTCGATTTTTGTATTGTCACTAGTTGGTAAATCTTACGTTTTTTTATAGAATATGGAGGACAACACGCTAATTTTGAGCTATAGAGAGCTCTTTGATATTTTATACAGTTTTCCGCAAAAAAATTTGGATACAAGATTTCGGCAATTACAAAACCACATTCTCAGCCAAACTGGGCATGATCAATTGTCTGGCGATGAAAAAAGAATTTTTCAAGATTTAAGGCTCTTTTTATAAAAAAATGGGTTGCCATAGGCCGAAAAAAGGACAAATTTTTAAACTGTCATTCCAAATGGTTAAATTTAAGTCTAAAATTTTCTAAAAAGAATATAGACCTAAATATGAATAATGCAGGACGCCCAAAAGTTCCATTTAAAGACTGTTCCGAGAGAACAAAAAGAGTTAAAACTGCGGCAATTAAGAGCAGCACCAGTACGCAAGAATTAGCCTATGCTACACAGATGTGCTTCCGTGCAGAAGGAAAACTTGATGCTTCAAAAATATTAAAAGATATTTCTAATGTACCTTCGAAGGCTGCAGAATATACTAAGGCGCTTATCGATCAAAAAACTCATATTCCAAATTAAGCGGGGATGAAGCACTTTCCTTATTAATTGAGGCAAAGCTTAGTAAGAATCAATATAAACTTATAAGACATCAAGTAAGAGAAAAACAATGTTACTTCTTTCCAGCATACGATGAACTACTGGAAGCTGCTAAAAAGAGATGCTACCCTACAGAAATTTTAATTCACACTGACACAGAAGCTGAAGTTCCCTTGCAGTCTTTATTAAATCATACCTGCCTAAGACTTATTCAGCTGCAAAGAGAAGTACTTCAAAGTTTAAATGTTAGTTCCCTAAATCTAGTATTGGTATGTAAATGGGAGTTCGATGGATCTTCTGGCCAAGCAGAGTACAAACAAAAATTTGAGAACCGGGAAAGTTCAGACTCCAGCATTTTTCTAACTTCACTAGTGCCCATTAAACTTACATCCCAAATAAGTAACAGTTCATACTCCACCATTATTTGGCAAAACTCAAAAATCTCCTCACCCCGTTTTTGTCAGCCGATTAAATTACAGTTTACTCGTGAAACACCCGAACTTACTTTACAAGAAAAACAGATGGATCTTCAAATTAACAACCTTGTTCCATTTTGTTGCAACTTTGAAAACATAAGTATTTCTGTAACATTTCAATTACATTTTACTATGATTGACGGCAAAGTTTGCAATGTTGTAACTTCTAATAAGTCAACCCAAAAATGTTACATTTGTGGAGCTAGTTCAAAAGATTTCAATAACATTGATGCTGTTCTTTTACGACCAATTTTAGATAATAATTTAAAATATGGACTTTCAACTCTGCACGCCTGGATTAGTTTTTTTGAATGCCTTTTGCATTTAGCTTATAAAATAAATATTTCAAAATGGCAAGCAAGAAATGCGGAAGATATGTTAAAAATAATGGAGTCAAAAAACGAATTCAGGAATCACTACGTAACATTCTTGGCTTAATTGTAGATAAACCTAAACCGAGTTTCGGTAGTTCTAACGATGGGAATACTGCCCGTAGGTTCTTCAGTAAATTCAGCAGAAATAGTTGCAGATATTACCGGAATTGATGTTAATCTTATCCGAAGACTTATTCATTGGAAACAGCAAAAATGTTCGTATCTCTTTATCCCTGGTATCCCATGCCACCCACTGTGCATAAAGTACTGATACATGGCTCCGAAATAATATAATTATTTTCTTATTCCAATAGGACAACAAAAAGACATTTAAAAATTAAGTCAAATTTATTACAATTTAATAAAATAATAAGAGTATCTATCTCAAACATAACATAATTATCTGCACTACATAGGATTAAGATTACATTTTTGTGAAACCGTATTAACACAATTTTTTAAGTTAATAAAAAAAATCAACTGAAATTCTTATCCTGCCGACTACCAACAAAACAGTTCCATTAATCTCTAATAAATATCTTATATAAAGAGTGTATGTTTTCAAGGTTGCGTATACCATTATTTGTATTTTATTAGTTTAAATGTTTTTAAAATATAATTTTAATTGTCTTATGTCTACCTTTCTGTCAGTTTTATTATATAAATATAAGAATTTTAAATGTTAAAAAAAATCCATCCATTTAATATTTTGTAAATAATTAATTGTTTTAACTCGTTAATATTTTGTAGGAACATGCCGACTATCCGAAGATGCACGAAATAAAGGTATTAAACGTTACAGAGAAGATTTTTCCAAGAAAAACTTCAAGAAAGGATAATTTAAGGGATATTATAAATTGCCTCCTTGTATCTTCGGATCCTTGCATAGGAAATTTTAGAAAACCATCTCAAAATAAAAATAAAAACTATCCCCTGAAGCACTAGATTTACTAGAACCCCTAAAGTTGATTTACCTTATTCCAATGAGAACAGCATTTTAAATATTTTAGAACTTAATATTTCTGATGAAGAACTGTCAGAATAGGTTACATTTATTTTTTTATAGGTTTAGGTTAAAATAGGTAATTCATTTTATTTAGTAGTAAATTGTTATTCAGTATAATAGGCGGTAAAGATATTACAATATATTAATGTAATGAATTACGTGACTTATAAATAATATTCAGGGTTAAATAGATTTTCGTAGATTCTATTTTATATTTATTTCATTTTTAATTTGATTGAGTATATTGCCCTTTAGGAAACATTTTGTATAAATTGCTTAAAAAAGACTAATGAAAAATTACATCAGGATACACAAATTAATAAAATATATCCACAATGTTTTCTTTTAATTTTCACGGAAGGCGATTTTACATTTTTAAAAAATTAAAGGGATATTTTAAACCTTAAAAAATTATCGAAAACATCTGAATTAATGCCATTTAGAGTGATACGTGCGTTTTTAGCTTTAAGGATGAAAACATTTAATTGATAGAATTTTATTATTACATAAAGTATATAACTGCAATTTTAAATAGATATACCTTTTACGTTATATTTTCAAGCTTAATAGTGCAAATTAAATACATAGTAGTACATTTAAATAGAATTTAAAGTAAATTTAGAGTTTATACAAGTGTTAAGTAGGTATATTTTTAATAAAAACTACGGCCTTAAAAACTTTGTTGTATATGTTAAGCCTTTCAGAAATATATACCCATATATCGTCCCATTACTGCTAAAACTCACTAACTGACTTTTTAGGAAAGTCAAACACCAAGTGTATTTTGAAGGAGAGTGCCTACGAAAAAATTATTAACTAATATTTCTTGTGATATATTATATCTTACTATATAAGATATAATATATTCCAAGAAATAATACATAGACACTCTCATCCAAAATACATTTGGGGTTCAACTTTACAAAAAATGCAGTTAGTGACTTTTGGCAGTAATAGGACGATATACAAGGTGGCCCACTTTCAACGCGGGATTCCATAGAATTTTGATTTCGAACAAAAACTATGTTATAGATTGCTACCTTACCTACTTTTTAAAATTATTTTGAAGTGTACAGAGTGGGTCAAAAAACATGATACACCAAAAACCGACACAAAAGACATTTTTTTAAATCGAACATCCTGTATATTTTTGCATTTTTGAATCTACATAAAATTCTAAGCATTTTGGCTTTTCATGTTCCTATACCTAAAGTTAGTAGTTTGGGAGTTATAAACAATTGAAAATCGGAATTTTTGAACTTTGACGATTTACTGAGCAAAAACAGTTGAAGATAGAGCAAAATGGCTTTCACTTTTCTATATTAACTTTTTAAGGGCTATCTAACGGTATTAAAAAGTGAAGGTGATTTGAAGGTTAATGAAGGTGAATTTAACCTTCAATTTACCTTCACTTCACCTTCCTTCACCTTCACTTCGCCTTCACTTTTTATTTCCCTTAGATAGCTCTTGAAAAGTTAAGATAGGAAAGTGAAAGTCGTTTTGCTCTATCTTCAACTGTTTTTGCTTGGTAAATCGTCAAAGTTCAAAAATTCCGATTTTCAATTGTTAATAACTCCCAAACTATTAACTTTAGGTATAGGAAAATGACAAGCCAAAATGCTTAGAATTTTATGTAGATTCGAAACATGCAAAAATATACAAGGTGTCCCATTTAAAAGAACCTGTTTTTGGTGTGCCATGTATTTTTGGCTCACCCTGTATACTTCAAAATAATTTTAAAAAGTAGCTAAAATAGCAGTCTATAACATAGTTTTTGTTTGGAATCAAAATTCTCAATAGTATGGATACTATGGAATCCGGTATATAGGTTGTCGTTCATGCCAAGTTTCGAAACATCCTGTATAAAACTTATTAAGATATCAATAAAACTTTTGCCACTTAAAATGATTATAATTTGTGTGTTTGTAATTTTGGAATGATAAAACAACATTTTTGATCTTCTTTTTAATTTATGCCACGTTTTAACAATAATCGGCCAC
>JACEGR010010436.1:0-19097 GCA_014170235.1 Listronotus bonariensis
CCCATGAATGCATCTAAATCACGGAATTCAAACAATTTTTCTTCTCTTCTCTTCCCATCGTCGAGCTGTGGGAGATCTATCGCTCTTTTATAGATACTTTTACGGCTTCTGCTCCGACGAATTATCCAGTATAGTCCCCCTCTTGCAGCTCCCAACGGAGAAACTCGTGGTGCCGCACGTATGCATCCCTATACGGTCCAATTGGACAGGCCCCGAACTTCCCATTTCGTTCGTTCTTTTATCTACCTAGAGTTTTTAGGCTATGTAACCTACTGCCAGCGGAGGTCTTTCCTTCTCCCCCAAATCTTCAAGTTTTTAAGTGCCGTGTCAACAAACTCCCTCTTACCTCGCTTAAGACACCCACAGTACGTTAGTATTTTGGCTTTTAGCCTTCGTGGATTGTCCAAAGATAAAAACAAATCGTCTTTTTAATTTCTTGCGAATATTCGCGTACGTACATGCGTAGAAACAAGAGGTTATTTGTCATATGTCATTTCAAAAACAATTTTGTGATTGTAATTTTTATGTCATGCTATTAGCTGTATGGAACATTATTTTTTTGTTCATTTTCTTAAGTATTTTGTGTTTTTTGACTTGAATTTATATTAACTTTTTTAGACCCTTTTATTTATATAAAATTTGCAGCGTTTCTACGTCTTAATTGCCAAATAAATGTGCTATATTCTTTATTCATCTCATCAAATAAATGTTATATTATTAAAAGGAAAAATTAAGAAAATCTCAAAAGAACCCAAATTTGTAGGTTATGTTGTTGCCTAGAATTTCGGCGAATTTCGCAGCTGTATGATGACAAAAAACGAGAATTTTTGGCCAAATATTCGCTTTTGCAATTCGCTTTTCGCGTCTGTATGAACTAGCTTTAAAACGAATATTTTTGACAATAAAATGTATCTATTTCACGAACTTATTCGCATTTTTTCAAGAATCTTTGAATCATTGTGGCGAGCAGTGGTGTAGTGGTTAGCGTGTCAGCCTCTTACCGCAGCGATCCGGGTTCGAATCTCGGAGTCGGACATCGAATTTTTAATAGCTCGTCACCTCACAGTTGGCAATGGCAAACCACTGTGTAGTATTCTGCCATTTCTAGGAAGTAGTTATTTAAAAATAACGTCCGTGGTGGCACTACCGCGTTGTCTAAAAGGTGCTGTGAAATGCAACTGCATGTTTCAGTGCTTGGATAACGTTGACGGAACACGACAATATTGGGTTAAACATCCAGTAACCCGGCACTCACGGTACACTGGTATTTAGGCATAAGCCTTCGTGAGATGTCATAAAGATAAAAAAATCATGCAAGTAAAGATACAGCTTTTTAATTCCAAATTTCTTTGGTTGGTCGGTTGAGTTACTGGACACCCTGTATGTATGTAGGTAATTTGATTGAAATTGATGAAAACTTTGATGCCTAAACGGTGAGGTTTATCAACTTTAATAAAGAGTACCTTATTTTTTAAGTTTTTGATTGTCTATAAAATGGCGCCTCCAGCTTTGCTATATCTGTCAAAATAAAAAGTTATGATGTAAATAAATTTTAAGTTTTAGGTAAAGTGCCCTCTGGCAGTATTTAAAAAAGTACTTTTATATTAAAATTTTAGAATCTGCAAAGCTCGATTTGTGTCCCAAATATCAACTGAATTGGTTAAAATATAAATGCAATATGGCGAAAAAACCAAAATAAAAATTAAACTTTGGCGGCTTGTAACTCGAAAGCGAACCACATTTTGAAAAAAATATATGAAGCTCGTCCCTTATTTTGTCAAGTAGAATCACCCCCTTAAGTTTCGTGATCGATTTTTGAATCACCTGTATAAATAAATTAATCGCGGAGTAAAAATTGGAAAATCTTACTCTAAAAATTGTATTTGATTTGATTTACGTCATAAGTAGTTGTAGTGTATTAATATAAATTCAACACTAAATGCCCTAAATATACATATGCGACGTACCTTAACTTTATTTTTTAAATGAAAAAAACTATTTTTTATTACATTCTTAAACTTTGCAATAAATTTTGACTATGTTTCAGATAGCATGTCTTATATCTATTAATATGATTATTGCTGTTTGTTTATTGACTTTTTTACTTATATTTATTTTAATTACTGTTTAAATAATAAATTTCTGATATAATCAAACTTTATAATTGACCAATTTCCTACAACTTTTAATTTAAACTTTTGTCCCTAAAATTAATATTTTTGAAGAAACAACGCGTTCAATGTTGTACTCGGTACAAGGTTAATAAGAACGAAGTATGCATGGCCAGATGTTGGGTGACGTGTTCGGCCTAGCTGGCATTAACCGCCCAAGTACAGGATTTTTGAAACTAACGCGTTGTAACTTCAAAAGTATCAATTTTAAAGGAAAAAATTTAAAATTGGAGTTGGAAAAAAATATGGACTTAAAAGTTTAGTTATTAGCAATTTATTGTTTGCACAATAATTATTAGATGAGATATCGGCAGAAAAGTCCATAAACAAACAGTAATATTCTTATAAATAGTAAACAACAAAAACATATTAAACAAAAAAGGATAGAAAATTTAATTATCTATAATAAAGGTCCTTATAATTGTGGGCCTCAAGTGTACGGTTACTAGTGGCTACAATTTCGGATCCTGGGATCCCGCCCCTTTTACAATCCCGAAAATTTCGTGATTAAATTTCTTAAATCTCGAGATTTTTGGGATTATTAAATAAATGTCATTGTTTTAAAATTATTGCATAAAACAAAACGCACTTAGTTTTCCTGTCAATTTATCGAGTTGTTACCATTAATAACCTACATTTAGATCCGCAGTGGCAAGAAGTATTTTTCGGATTTTTACGACCTCGCGCAGTAAACAAATAGACAGGTGGACGAACATGCTCATTTAAAAGCCATGGCAAAATACAAACACCGGCACCCCGTACCCTCCGTCCGCGACCAGGACGTCGTCGACAATTTTTTCTGATAATGCGGATAGTCTATTTGGCGCCAGGTGCGTTTACCCTCGACTTGCTTGCGCACAAACCGATTTTTTCGCCCATGAAATGTAACTTTTGTTTCGCGCAGGTAATAACATTGGCGATTCATCGAGATCAGTGGTTGTTAATGCCCACAAAAATAAAATGTTAGCCATTTTTATTTCCCAGCTGATTTTAGCCAGTTTAACGAGGTCTTACCTAAAGAAAGGTCATTTAAAAACAACACTCCTCATCACAATCACGCAAGTTATTAGTATTTTGCATTAAAATATGTTTATTTAATATATATTTTAGATATTTTACTTTTTATTATTTATAGGGTTTATTATTGCCTTAACGTTGTTGTATTGTAAAAATTACAAATGTTTTAATGCGATCATTTAGAGGTTATGTAAGGGTATGTCGTATGTCGATTTCGCAGAAATTCAGTTTTGTTTTTTATTTTTAAAGGTACCTAATTAGGACGACAATAAAAATGTCTTTTTCTACTACTGTCTAAATAAGAAAACTTTGTGGTCCTAGCAACGCGAATGATAACGAAAGAGAACCTTCGTGTTACCTGGTTGCTAAGCGTTGCGAGCTACGAAAGTAATATTTTCAGCGCCTGGACAAAAAGTAAGAGTAAAAAAAGAAAATATGCTTGTGGGAAACATTAGGATTTATTTATAAAAAAGTAACTAATTTATGACAAAATATTTTAAAAAACTAGGTATTGACATTAAAAGTAATTGTGCAATTTGAGCAATTAGCAAAAGAAATTGGAGGAATAATACTTGAATTAACAGTTTTTAAATTTGTTGTTGGGGTATCGTTATCACCTTTAACTACGTCCATATTCATATTTTTCACTGTTACTTTATTAGAGGAAATATTGGTAGGAATTTCGTGTAAAATCTCTTTGAAATTTCCACCTTATTACTATAGGATTCAGCAATATGCAATATATCCCTCCGCAACAGAAGAAGACTTCCAACCTCCATGCCTTTTTAAGTCCAAAATATCGACATCCGAAGCATTGGCAAGGAACGTAGTTGACGTTCTTCTAAAAGAATGGCCAGTGTATCTACTGATGTCTTCAAGCTTCAAAAACTTCGCAATTTCTTTAGGTACATTTGAAATAGTGTGCTTTCCAATTACTTGATTAACACATTTACCTCTTTCATAACGATACAATAAGAGCTCATCTAGAGCATTCCTTGGTCTCAGCTTAATATATTCCTGTAGAAATCTGACATAAGGAACTGAGCCTTCATCGTTGATTACTACAAAGTTTCTTTAAACTTTATTTTTAGACTCCACTATTTTTACTATAGCCACGTCATTTCTTATTTCTACATCACTTAGCTTCATTCTGTATATTTCGTCTGTTCGGCATGCCCCAGCCACTCCCATAATGGCTATTACTTTCCTTGCTAAGTAACTTTGATCAGGCGCGTTAAGTAAAAACTTTATGTTTTTTTTTGAAAAAAAACTTTTTTTGTTTAATTTTTTTTTACATTTCTAAAGAAAGTTTAAAAAATAAAAGTTGATTTTTAAATAATATCGCATTTTTTGTACTTTACCCTTAAATTCCGGGGTCCCGGATTTTCTGAGCCCATCACCGAGAGAAATCGGCCAATTAAAGTCGTTAATTATTTTTTTCATAATTATGACAATTAAATCATTAATTATTACTATTATTTTTTTAATAACGCCTATAAAACGAAATTGCTATGGTAATTAAAGACACTTGATAGGATCCGTCTAATTACTGCTATTAAAGGTGTAATAGAACCTGCAAAAGACTGCAATAACAGTTATTAAATAATATTAAGAAATTTCTATTAAAATAGGTTTAATTAATTTGCAAAGTTAAGATAATTAAATTACACTATAGCACCCATTAAACGCCTTTACTAAAATGTTCTTTAATAATACTTATTAAACAAGTAATAAAAATAATTAAGAACATTAATAAAATCTATATTATGTTTAATAATTTCAATTAACCCAGTTTAAAGAAATGATAAGGTTTTTATTACGAATTAAACCGAACGACACCGATCTTGACCGACCAGCCCTAACAATCCAGTGTGCGGGTTTATTCCATTCGTGGTATCGGGGTTGTCAGCACGTTTTCAGTCTTTTCGGATGCTTACCTAGATCGTACTCGTTTCACGTTTGCGCAGTTAACAAAAAATCATTGTCAGGTGTTGTGTTGTAATTTTTAGGAGTTTTATAAAATAGATATCTGTAATTTTGCCTACATTTGTTGTAAGTTGTGTAGTTTGTTACAATCATGTACCGCTGAATATAAACGAGTTACTTTTCATTAAATAAAATTTTTTGTCTATCTTTTCCCCATTGATAAAATTTGTACCTCGTATTAAAATTTAAACTAATGTAAAGTTGAGGTAAAATGCATATATTTAACAGATTCATATCAAATAAGAAACGTAATATTAAGTATATAAAAACAAAAAGCAAAAATTAAAAAATATATTTTTTACGAATGTTTGGAAACTATGCAATTTAAATTTAAGAACTGTAATTCTTATTGCTTTCAAAGTCCCAATAATGTGCAGTATTTTATTTCTGTGGTAAGATGGCAAAACCCGATATGTCACGTTTGGTAAAATGTTAAAAGAGATCTTTTAACTCTGATATGTCCTGAAAAATCACAATTTCAGTACAATATTTTTATTTTGCAACTAATTGTTTTTATTTAAGTTGCAAAATTTAAATACTGTACTAAAATTGTGATTTTTTAGGACGCATCAAAGTTAAAAAGATTTCTCCTCAACATTTTACTAAAAGTGACATATCGGGTTTTGCCATCTTACCACAAATTTAATTCCGAATTTTCAAAAAACAAAAAAAATGGTGAATGCACACTAATTAAAGTCCTTTAATTATCGCAACTCTACTCTTTAATTAAAATCTATATATAATTAATTCGGAATTTAATAATGTTTATTAAACGGGTTTAGTTGTCTTTATTAATGTACTTTAATTAAAACTATTAAACATAATTTAATTATATTTAATTAAACTTCTTTAAATATTATTATTAAACAAAAGCTATAAATTGACTTTAATTACCATACTAAATGACTTTAGTTATCCCCTATTTAACTAAGAAAATTTAATAGGGATTATTAAAATTTTAATTATGGTCATTAAACGGTTTTCTCAGTGCAATCCCGAAATCCCGGGATTAGGAAAAAGGCTCGGGATTATATCCCCTAACGGTTACGAAGACACAGGCTCAAACAGTATTTCGCAAAATGGCGGCAGTTCCGTTCGCCTTATTTGAGGTTATTTTGTGTTTTTAGGTTCATTACGTTATACTGCACATATTTGTGATAAAAATAACTCCTGCCGAATTGTGCCAGACAAAATCCTTTATTCCCTGTATTATTAGAAAAGAACCAATACAACAAGTTTGGAAAAACCATACGCAAAGTCGATTGATGAGATAAGGTCACGACATTCGCCATATTGGCTAGCGCGGCTGTGACGTCAAGTCGGGCCATTTTCGGCCATGTTTGATTTTAGGCAGCTCAGTGGCGTAGAATTAAGGAGAAAAAAGAACTGTATGTTGTAAACAAAATTTATTGGATTATTTTAATAGGCATAACCTAAAACAAAAACATAAATGTGGTTTAAATATTGAAAATTAAAAATTATCAAAGCGACGACAGGACGATGAGGTACCTGGCAGAGCAAAACATTTTCCATGGTTCCGTAAGTCAAAAACCATTTTAAAAACTTTGTATACAAGTTGTCCGCTAATGAATGGTACACAGAAAAACCACAGATGCCTTATGCCAAAATATTAAGATTTAACCAAACTTACCTAATATCCAAAAGTTTATAATAAGGAAGATATAGTAAAAAGAAAAATAAATTTATTTGGATAATTGTTCCCCCTTTTTAAATATCTAACTAAAACGGTATCTCGGAGTTTTTAAACATTAGCTTTTCAGAGCTAATATTAATTTTTGTGTGTAGACTAGAGGGTGAGGGCTACACTATTTAAAATTCTCTAAAACTACCCAATTTTTTGTTACTACCCTGTATGTATGTAAACTAGTAAGCTTCTCTATGCTTTCTGCATAAAAAAGGTATACTTAGTAAGAATCGGTCTTGACAACCGTTTTTAAGGTATTCACGTTTTAGTTGTTCAGTGCACCCGAAAGTATGTATGTACCTTCAATAACATCGTATTAGCTATAATTACAACTGCTCAGATATAAATAGCTGATAGCTAAAAACTCCTGGATACCGAGTTTTATTAAAATGTTTAAAACATATCAGAAATTATCGAAATTCATAAATAAAAATATTTATATCCCTTTAACACCCCGTATCTTCCTTATCATTAACTTTTGGATATAGGTATGTTTGTTTAAATCCTAGATGGGTATTTTCGCATAAGAAATCTGTGGTTTTTCTGTGTACCATTAATTAGCGGACACTCATCAGTATCATATGTACATAAAAACACGAATGACTGAAAACTATTCGACTAAACACTATCCAAATCTCTAAAATAAAACGAGTCCAAATCAATAATATGTGAAGTCTCTAAACTAACCAAAGACATTAACAACTGGAAATCCTTGCAAAATATACAACCAAAATGTAAATGGCAAATTTCCACAGTTTTTACCAAACAAAGCTTCGACAAGGCACGACTCTGTCATCAGCTGATAATGCTACCAACTTTGAACAGAACTGCCAACCGAAATCGTAATTCTCACACCCTCACGTCCCTGACAAAAGCTATCACCGGTCTTGCTTATGTCTAAACCCCTTCTCATAAAGAAACTTTGACCATACGGACCCGTAAAGCACAAGATAGTTTTGCTAAGGCTACTTTTTCAGAATGAAATTTTTAAATTTAAACAGTCAATTAATAATATAGTTAACATGTATTTACAGTTTAATGAATAATATTTCTGAATTTCCATATGTTAAATACGTATTTAACCCAAAATTAACATTGTCAGTCCATAAATCATACGAACATTATGTTCGCATCAGATCCTTAATTAACAGACAAAGATCAAAACTATTAGTAAATAAAATATAAATATTTTTTTAAAAATAAAAGCCATATTTTGTGTTAAATTACAACTGCTTTATCGGCGCGCACTTCAAAGAGCTAAAAAAACAAATATCAAAAATTTTTATGATTGACTTTTGTCGTCAAAGAATGTTTTTAAAATTGCTTCTTTTAGCCGGAATTGAAAAAAATGGGAAATATTGTGTTTAAACGGTTTTACTTAAGTTGGCCTGTTTATTTATTTATTATTTGTTTTTTATTTATTTGGGTCAAATCTAGTTATTGGAGTTTGATCCTCTTCCTGACGACCGATTGATCTAAAATTTGCGAGTAAATTAGGTACACGCTCTTAATCTTGATGACAGTAGTAGAGACATTTTGCACCCCTTATTTTGCAATTCCGTTGTGGTTAACGTTATTCTGAGATTGCGCAGTAACGCAAACATGATCCGTTATCGTTATTAACCATACCGGACTCCTTTAATTACGGATGAATACCGAAGAGCTTATCGTTATCGTTATCGTTATTGTTAAACTGCGTGGTTGCCGGATTGTAGAAATTTTAATATCAATTATTTAAAAGGTTAAAATTTATTATTTATTAAATTTTAGTAGTAATTAATTTAGATGTTACAATCTGTCACACTTGCTTTTTATTCTACTACCAAACCTAACCTTACTTTTTGTGTTTTGCTTATATTGTATTGTTTGCATCTACTTTAAAAAACGAAAACAACAGAAGTGTTTGCATATATTTAAATATGAATTTATATCTTATGAAGAATAAAAGTAAATACTGATTGTTCGTTAACTTTAAAATCGGTGAACCACAGGCAAAAAGAAGGTTATGGGTCGAAAGCGCAGACGCAAGATAAATTTCTTAAAAGAGGTTGCAAAATCTCTGTTTAAAACTGCTGCCGTAATCGTTATGTTTAATAACGATAACCATAAGGAGGCCAAAAACGTCTGTTATTTTAAGAGGTGCAAAATGTCTCTAATACAAGATAATACAGTCTTTATGATTGTAAATCATGGCCGCCGATAAAAAATGGCGGATAATATATAACTTCACTACAATCTCAATATGGGTATCAAAGGAAAAGGCTTGATTGGTAGAATAGAGCTCACCATGAAAAAATTAAAGTCCAAAATGGCTGCCCCCACAAAATGGCGGATTACATATTTTTTCCACAACTACCTTAATTGGAATATTTAATGAAAGGACTTGGTTCGTAAAATAAAACTCATTATGAAGAAATTAAAATACAATATGTCCGCCGCCACAAAATGGCTGATTACATATTTTTCTTTCACAACTTCCTCAATATGGGTATCAAATCAGGACTTGATTCGTAGAATAGAGCTTACTAAGAAAAAAACTAAAATCCAAGATGGCCGTCGCCACAAAATGGCGAATTATATATTTTTATAACTACTCCAATATAAAATTGTTGGTTAGTTCTGTTAGTTATAGTAAGCATTTATTGAAAATGGAATAAAAAGTATCCACTAACAAAAACACCAAAAACTTGAAAATAAATTATGAAAAAGGATTTACCAAATTATTTTTAAGCTTTTAGTACAACAAAACCGTTTACCATAAAAAAATTACATAAATTATTTTCTCCGAAATCTTTTAAAAATGACAAATTAAAAACAAATTTTATTTTTTGAGCCATCCTGTATTTAACTATTAAATAAAAATTCTTATTCTTTAACATATTTTACATAAATACGGTATACTTGGTTGATTTAAGCTGTCGTAATAATATACAGGGTGGCCCACCATATTCGACACGGTCTGTAGCTGGATAACCATGGGGTTTTTAAAAAAGTAAATACTGAAACATATACAGGTCGGAGAAGGACACAGTATAAAATTATTTTACTCTATACAGGATGTCTCAAAAAAGTGTGACGTATCAAAGTTATATTCTTTTAAATGGAACACCCTATATTTTATGACGGTTTTAGGTTCTACATAAAAAAATAATTTAAGTTTGCTAATAGTACCAAGTGTCTAATTTTATTCGTTTTTGTGATATTTGATTTTTTTTCAAAATGCAGGGAGCAATTAAGTTAATTTTATTTTAAAAATATAAACTCCTTAAACTTTAAAATTTGTTACAAGATTAGGAAAAGTCTGCCTTATCATACGTAGGTCATATCGAGATCATAGATTATACAGGGTGATCAAAAAATAATTTCAATTTTTTAGAAAGTCAAGTAGCAATATCTCTCTTATTTTAAATAGAACACCCTGTATTTTTTACACCACATGATGACAAACCAAATGCTCTTTCAAATGGTGCATAGGTTGCCCATACCTATCTTTTATACTTTTTAAGTAAATTCCGTTTTAACATATTTTTATTCCAAATGTCTATTTAAATGTAAGTAGGCTGTGATGTAGCTATGCCTATTTACTAAGCCGTTATTGCAAAATGTAAATTTGTTGGAAAAAAGCACAAAATTAAAAGATTTTGTAATATCTGCCACTATTTTTAAAATTCACAGAAAAAAAATTCATTATTTGCTTATAATGCTACTTCGAATAACACTTATTTCAGCTGAATGTGGTAATGATACAACTTTTTAAACAATCCTAATAACGCCTCTGGTCAGTTATGACGACATTCTGTGACGTATAACTCGTTTCTTTCATTATCCATAATCACTGTGTCAAAGTTTTTAAAGCAACTATTAAGGTTATCAGATGGTTTCTCCTGGAATATTTTTCAGGATTAACTCTAGACTAAAGTACACCATTTTTTTCACATCCTACCAGTTTTATATCATCTTGTTGTTGTAGAAGAAGGGTTTTTATTTAAAATCATTGAATTTTTTTTTTAACTGACTAAAATACTAGTAATCAATAAAGGGTCGTTGTTATTTTCTTAAGAAAAATATTAATGGCTGCTATGTCACAGCCAACTTTAATTTAAATAAACATTTGGAATAAAAACTTGTAAAAACAGATTTTACTAAAAAGCACAAAAGATAGGTATAGGCAACCTATACACCATTTGAAAGAGTATTTTATTTGTCATCATGTGACGTAAAAAAATACAGGATGTTCCATTTTCTGAAAAATTAATATTATTTTTTGATCACCCTGTACAATATTTGATCTTGATTTGACCTACGTATGATATAGCAGACTTTTTATAATCTTGTTACACATTTTAAAGTTTAAAGTGTTAAAGTAAAATCAATTTAATTACACCTCTGCATTTTTAAAAAAAATCAAATATTACAAAAACGAATAAAATTAGACACTTGGTATTATAAACAAACTTGTGTTATTTTTTAAAGTAGAATCTAAAACCGTCATTAAATATAGGGTGTTACATTTAAAAAAATATAACTTTGATACGTCACACTTTTTTGAGTATAGACCAAAATAATTTTATACTGTGGTCTTATCCGACCTGTATATGTTCCAGTATTTACTTTTTTAAAAACCCCATGGTTATCCAGCTACAGACCGTATCGAATATGATGGGTCACCCTGTATAAATGACAAATAATCCAGTCAAGGAAGTAAAACCGTTTAAAAACACAGTTCTTGGTTACTTTATTGCTAAATTATCCACTGCGTGTGCCTAGTGTCCACTTCAACTTTATTCAAGTTTTAAAATTTTCCAAATTTTTAAACCACCCTGGTAATGTTTTAAAGGTAGAGAATTAATATTAGTCAAATACCTTCTTTTTTCAGCATAAATTTCACGTTACCCCTAACGAAAATTGAAAAAAAGACCCTGCGATACTGTAAGTTTAACAGGGGTGTCACTTTCAAACTTTTCTTTTCTGTATTTTTGATAGTATTAAACTTTTACAAACAATTTTAAAACTTAATTTTTTGGTTGTCTGAAACAGGTATGCTATCTGACAGGTGTTAATGATGCGGAACGGTAGACGAACAGTTTTTTCTGGGAAAACATAAAAACATAATTTTTAAAATTATAAAGATATTATTTTAGATCAAACGATGAACAGGAATGGAGTAATAACATAAAATATTAAATATTTCATTAAAAAAATTAAACCCCCCTAGTAATTTTACTCAATATTTAAGCGTAATTTTTATCTTTGGCGAAAAATATAAGATGGCTTTTTTAGTTGTTTTTATTTTATAAAAGTACAAGTAGAGTTAGGCAAGTGACCTGCCTAGAACTGACCTTTCTTATACAGGGTGTTCATTTAAAAACTTTCCACTCAAGTTATCTTCGAAACGAGACTGAATGGTGATACTGGTAGTAATATACAGGGTAGAAGAAAAAGTACATATTTTTTTATTTAAGAACCCTGTATATTATTTTACCATTAAAAAGATCTTTAAATGAGCTTTAAGAAAATACCACAATAAGTACATCTAACTTTATTAGTTTTGAAAATATGACCATCCAAATCAGGTATTTAGGTAATTTTTAAAGGACCGCCATTTTGTAATAGGTGAAGATATTGACTTCATATTCTAGGGTTATAAAGTACTCGTCAGGAGCTTTAAAATGATGTATCACTCGACCCGCCTTCTCATTTAAGAATTTTGGGGTGGTGGCCCTGGTGGTTAAGGGGTTAAAGGGGCGCCGTCCAATTTTTGCAAAAACCTTCCCTTTCAATAAATATCTTGACATGTTTCGGCGATTTTCTCAAATCTGTCTCGTTTCGAAGATAACTTGAGTGGAAAGTTTTTAAATGAACACCCTGTATATACAGCTGTCTTCGGAAGGGCTTATCAAATGGAAAACTTTTTAATTATTAACTTTACGAATAAAAATCCCTCTTTATAAAAAGTCCTGCTTGATGAGAAAATACATTTTCGCAAAAATAATTGTATGTTGGATGTACAGGGTGGCTAAAAAATTACTGGTTTCCAAATTAAAATGCCGATTGTTTTCTAACTTCAAAAGGTGATTTCTTATGTTATTTTATGGAACAAAGTTCCTATAAACATATGTTCGGAATTACTTCGTTTCTAAAATACAGAGCGGTAAAGTTTTAAAAAGAATCGATATTTTATAAAGATCTTAAATACCCTTAAACCGATTTGGTTGAAATTTGGTACTTTTGTTTGATTTAATAAAGTGCTTGTAAAGCTTTAACTAGATTTACTTTATTTTGTCCATCAGTAGCGTCTCAGTGGGCACAACAGTCAATATTATTAAGAGACAAATGTACGCCACTGGCTTTTTATGTAGTTTTTATATTTTTTTCTTATAAAGCAACTAAAAATTCATTTTTTTAGTGTCATACATTTTTTGTATCTGGCTTCGTATTTAAGATATTTATAAAATACCGACATTTTAAATAATAATTAACGCCCTGTATCCTAAAAACGAAGCTACTCCAACATTTGTTTATACAATTTTTTTCTTTATAAAATGACATAAGAAATTGCCCTTTAAAGCTTGTTACCGTAGTTGGGGGAAATAATCTGCATTTTATTTTGAAAAACAGCCATTTTTAGGTCACCCTGTACATCCAACCCACAAATATTTTTGTGGAAATGTTTTTCTCATAAAGCAGGACTTTTTATAAAGATGCCTTTTTCTGCATAAAGTTATTATTTAAAAAGTTTCCCATTTGGTGAGAACTTCCGAAGACACGGTTTAAGTATATCTTTTCACCACAAGCACAATTTATAATTTTCTATAGCATTTTCAATTTATACAGGGATTTTTAAATAAAAGTTTTAAATTTTAGACAAAAAAAAATTATTGAATTCTTTTTAAAATGGTAATAGTTCGATATAGCGGTTTTCGCTATTATAAGAGATTTTCGAAAAAAAATTTCAGGACGTTTCTATTGGTCGATTATGACACAAATCTGTGTGCGCGTTTTCCAAAATCCATTTTTATAATTTATTATTAATAAAAACATATTTACGGGACGGTGGAGTGAACAGGGATGCTGGGTGGGGACAAAACAGTATAAATCCAACGTCAAACACAAGAAAACATTAATGCACTGCACTCGGGGCACATGAAAAATGTAAATTAATTTTGAAAAATATTAAATTTTACAACAAACATTAATTAAAGAAGGAAAATAGGCGCATTCATTTTGTTCAGCTGATAACATGAAGTTCGTCATTATGAAAATGGCAGTCTTGATAGAAGCAGCGTTGCCAAACTTCTTATGAAGAATTAACACCAAGCCTATTTCGGGGATTATCCACCATTTCCATGAGAAACAATGGCGTTTTTGTAGAAATGCCTCCTTTTTTATGTTTAGGTATTTTCCTTTTTTCTCTACAAATTATAATAGGAAGAAGGAATAACTTAATTTTTCATATGAATTTTGTCCTGTATCTTCCTTTTTTAAGCTATTGACACTTTCTCACTTTATTTGGCAACATCGCAAGACATTTACAGTTCTATTGCAAACTCTTCTTTTTATGCAGTGACAGTCATGGCAGAATTATTGAACTACTATTTATTTTTAATTTTCTTAAACAATTTTTTGGACATTTTTGTAAACAGAAAGTGCAGTGTGTAATGTGAAATACTGTTTTTGGGCGTTTAATGTAGGATTTCTACTGTTTCGTCCCCACCCAGCACCCCTGTTCACTCCACCGTCCCGTAATATGTTTTTATTAATAATAAATTATAGAAATAGATTTTGGAAAACGCGCACACAGATTTGTATCATAATCAACCTATAGAAACGCCCTGAAAAAGAATTTTTCAAAAATCTCTTATAATAGCGAAAACCGCTATATCGAACAATTACCTTTAAAATTTTTATTACCATTGCAAAATAAATAATGATATTGTTTTTATACAGTGATTGTCTTAAGTCAGGACCCCCCTCCTAATTTGTGATTTGTTTGGTATTTTTTCATAAAAATTTAAAGAAATATAGCCATCTAAAATAGGTATTTAGGTAATCTTTAAAGTACCGCCATTTTGTAGTAGGTCAAGGTATTGACTTTATATTCTAGGGTTATAAAGTACTCGTCAGGAGCTTTAAAATGATGTGTCACACGAACCCCTCCATTTAATTTTTGTTTCCAAAATGGCGCCCAACTTTCAGTTTGACATTTATATCTGTTATTTCTTGCCTAAAATTTGGGTTATGTTGTCTTACTAAAGTTCTCAAATTTCCATAAAAAAATACCAATTAATTTAAAAGTTAGGAGGGGGTCCTCACTTTGGACAAGCACTGTATATAGTTTTTATAAAAGTTCAGCATGGTCTAAGACCATAAATGCAAACCATTAGATATGTGCTTTTTAGTGGTTTGTAAGGTATCTCAAAAACTATTAATTTTATTAGAGAGGAATATACCGTCATTTTTGACAATATAAAAATGTATTATCAAAAAAATGGTAAGGATTTTAAATAACTTTTAAATATGCAACTTATTTATGAACAAGAAACACTTTTTTGTGAAATAACTGTAAAAATTTAAAATTGTACCTTACTACTAATTATTTCGAAATATAATATGTAAAAGAAACTTAAGAATGGCCAAAAGAGCGAAACGTACAAAAAATAAAAGTTTAATGTAAAAAAATTAGAATAAATAAATTTGCATATTTAAACAATATGGTAAAAAAATAAAGGAACCTTCCTTATGAGGAAAATTCATTTTTTGAGATACCTTGTATACTACCAAAACAAAAGTATTATTTAATTATTATAGCACTTTACCAAATTTTTATGGGGAATTGCTTATTTGCGTGAAGTTAATAATAAAAATGTTTTTTTATACGTTGGGAAGTTAAATAGACACACTGTAAATTCAAATGAAGTTTTTTTATAGAAGTACTAAACACCCTGTATAAAATAACTATAAAAACAGTAACATATTTACCCTATTAAAAAACTTGGATCATATGTAGAGCATCCATAGGAAACAAATTTAGTCACAAAAAAACAGTGTCCGAAAAATCCCATTTAATTTTCAAGAGTCAAGTGTCAAAAAAAATATGCCTTACAAATTGTTTAAAAAGTATAATAAAACTTTTTCATTAATTAAAGTTTCAAACTTCAATAAAGATTCGCACGAATCGCGTAAACTTTTCAGATACCTGCTGATTTTTTCAGGCAGCTCGGAAGCGTCCGGTTTCAGCGTCAAACACGCAACTGAAACGCTGCTTTCAGGACCATTCATGAAGGAGAATTTCAGGAATCGTTGGCGCATATACTTCAAAGTTAATTAATTGCTTTAGACAATGGCTTACTTATTAAGCACACCTATTAGTATCAAAAAATATGGTCGATATTTTTTTGTTAAAAATGGCAATAATAATTTTAACTTTAAGAAGAAAGGGGTTCTCAATTCGCCTGGATGTTTTTTTTACCGACTTTAAAAAAGTAGGAGGATTTATGTTCGACACCTACGTTTATTTTTTTGATATACAGGGTGGCCCACCATATTCGACACTGTCTGTAGCTGGATAACCATGGGGTTTTTAAAAAAGGAAATACTGGAACATATACAGGTCGGATAAGGCCACAGTATTAAATTATTTTACTCTATGCAGGATGTCTCAAAAAAGTGTGACGTATCAAAGTTATATTTTTTTAAATAGAACACCCTATATTTTATGACGGTTTTAGATTCTACATAAAAAAATAATTTAGGTTTATTGATAGTACCAAGTGTCTAATTTTATTCGTTATTTGATTTTTTTCAAAATGCAGGGTGCAATTAAATTAATTTTATTTTAACAATATAAACTCCTTAAACTTTAAAATTTGTTACAAGATTAGGAAAAGTCTGCCTTATCATACGTAGGTCATATCGAGATCATAGATTATACAGGGTGATCAAGAAATAGTTTCAATTTTTTTAGAAAGTCAAATAGCAATATCTCTCTTATTTTAAATGGAACACCCTGTATTTTTTACACCACATGATGACAAACGAAATGCTCTTTCAAATGGTATATAGGTTTACACCTATTTACTAAGCCGTTATTGCAAAATGTAAATTTGTTGGAAAATTATCTGCCAACATTTTTAAAAATTCACATAAAAAAATTATTGGTTGCTTATAATGCTACTTCCAATAACACTTATTTCAGCTGAATGTGGTAATGATAAAACTTGTGTTTTTAAACAATCCTAATAACGCCTCTGGTCAGTTATGACGACATTCTGTGACCTATAACTCGTTTCTTCCATTATCCATAATAACACATAGGTTACCTATACCTATCTTTTATACTTTTTAAGTAAATTCCGTTTTAACATATTTTTATTCTAAAAGTCTATTTAAATGTAAGTAGGCTGTGATATAGCTATGCCTATTTACTAAGCCATTATTGCAAAATGTAAATTTGTTGGAAAAAGGCACAAAATTAAAAGATTTTGTATTATCAGCCACTATTTTTAAAATTCACATAAAAAAATTCATTAGTTGCTTATAATGCTACTTCCAATAACACTTATTTCAGCTGAATGTGGTAATGATAAAACTTGTGTTTTTAAACAATCCTAATAACGCCTCTGGTCAGTTATGACGACATTCTGTGACCTATAACTCGTTTCTTCCATTATCCATAATCACTGTGTCAAATTTTTTAAAGCAACTATTAAGGGTATCAGATGGTTTCTCCTGGAATATTTTTCAGGATTAACTCTAGACTAAAGTAAACCATTTTTTTCACATCCTACCAGTATTATATCATCATGTTGTTGTAGAAAAAGGGTTTTTATTGAAAATCAATTTTTCATCAAATTTTCACAAGCACAAAAGATAAGTATAGGCAACCTACACACCATTTGAAAGAGTATTTTATTTGTCATAATGTGACGTAAAAAAATACAAGGTGTTCCATTTAAAATAAGAGAGATATGGCTATTTGATTTTCTGAAAAATTGAAATTATTTTTTGATCACCTTGTACAATATTTATCTTGATTTGACCTACGTATGATATGGCAGACTTTTTCTAATCTTGTTACACATTTTAAAGTTTAAAGTGTTAAAATCAATTTAATTTTACCTCTGCATTTTTCAAAAAAATCAAATATCACAAAAACGAATAAAACTAGATACTTAGTACTTTAAGCAAACTTGAGTTATTTTTTAAAGTAGAATCTAAAACCGTTATAAAATATAGGGTGTTCCACTTAAAAAAATATAACTTTGATACGTCACACTTTTTTGAGACACCCTGTATAGACTAAAATAATTTTATACTGTGGTCTTATCCGACCTGTATATGTTCCGGTATTTACTTTTTTAAAACCCCATGGTTATCCAGCTACAGACCTTGTCGAATATGGTGGGCCACCCTGTATTTATACCGATTACTTTGGCAATTTGCGCATTTAGTGTGACGTCACACGACGTTGACGTTTTTCTACCCTTAAGAACATACCTATTAGAAGCAGTCTTGCCGCTGAGCTGTGCAAACAATCGCATGCTAAAAAAGCAATAAACTCTAGCTCTGCATAATCAAAGTGGTCAGCAGGACCAAAAGCGATAGATTATTCTCTTGCCATATTTCTTTATCATGCGCTTTTTCACACTGCCATAAAGGGTGCCTCTAGAGCTATATTTTTAAGGCTTTGAATGGAATCCAAACAAACCCCTCTACCCTCTCACCTCTCCATAAAACAAACAAAGGTTTCTATGGAAAATATACTTTATTTTTCATTTTTGTTACATTAGTGGCACTATTTAATATATTTTATATTAGTATTATCAAAATGAATTACGAGGAACCTTTTAGCATTAATATCATCGATTGAAGTTGGTAAAAATTATACTTTTGTTCACATAGTTAGGTTAGGTCAATAAATATCACAAATAATCACGAAAATTTAGAGTCACAGTGTCACAAATAGCCACCACTAGTCAGAAACACTTTAAAACACACAAAAACTTACATAAATCGCGTTATTTTAACTTTTATCACGAATTCCCGTAATAAAAATCTATTGTTTGGATTTCTTGCCTGCGTCGTGACGTCAGAACTAAATGCGCGAATTGTGAACCGATTTTAAAAATTATTTTTTTAATCAAAAGAGTGAACTGTCGCGGTGGCCCCTCAAAAAAAAACAAGTAAGGAGCGCGAAAGAAAACGGTACTAGACTTATT
>JACEGR010010437.1:0-19089 GCA_014170235.1 Listronotus bonariensis
ACATTGGCAATCCATCGAGATCAGTGCCTCCCTCAATAAACACTTATTTATACTCACTTCCTTCAAAAATAATATTATTTAACTATTTTTCAAAATTACCTTTAAAAAGTTGGAGGGTAAAAAAGTAAGGTCCTTACTTTTAAAAATGTTTCTATTATTTTTCTAATACATATAAAAAAAAAAATAAAAAAAAAATTGCGACTAGAAAATTTTATTTATTTTTTGAAAGCATCATGATGAGCCTGATTATGTAGATGGTCATAAAAAAATGACGAATTTTTTTCAAACCTCGTTGTATAAAGATAAACACTAAATTATAATTTAAAGCTTATTTAACACAATGTTTTATTTATGTCATTTAGTATAACTTTATTTATGGGCAATTTGATATGCAAAAAGAAATAAAATTTCCCTATTTCCACGATTTCCATGACATTTTGCATAACATTTGTTCTTTGCTCGTTTCGACTTTTATGTTTGGCGTAAAATAAGCGAAAATCTGGAATTTGGATGGATTTTATTATTTTGTGGATCGTGACCCCATTTTAGTTTATTTTTATGAGGGGTGCTAACGAAGTCATGATATAAAACTGAATATTTTTGCAATAAAAAATCAATTTACTTTTTTATGACGGATTCTCGTAATGTTTTATATATAAAAACCCAGAATTTGATACCATTTCTGAAAAATATTCTGGAAAAAGAAATTTAGAAAAGGATATTTCAAGGAAACTAATAAAAAGAAATAGCTATTTATTAAACAAAGGGTAATAATAAGGCCGATTATTGATCGAGCTCAATAACACAGGTTAATGCGAATTTATCATTTTTTTCAACTAAATAGTTTTAATATATATCAGACTGGGCTAAAAAATGAACATTGTTTTCCAACGGTACTGTACAAATATTAGTTAAGGAACCCTGGACCATTTTTACCATTCATTACTGACAAGCTAATTTTTCGTAAGTAGCTTCATTTTGTCGAGACGACCCACTTTTTTTCTTATAACAATTTTCGTTGGTGGTAGCTTACAGGGGTAGTAAAGATGGGTCCACATTTAATTCATTCTGAAAGTGATGCCGCCAAGTACACAAAAAGTGATAAAGTAAAGAAACCCTTTTGTGAACAATGATTTATTGCAGCCAAAAATAATTAACCCGACGAGTTTCTAGTATCATGCCACGTGCCACCGGTTTTATAATAGGACAGAGGCGAAATAAGTGAATGTTTTGTAAGTAGAGTGATACGTGTTTTAGCAATGTTTTTTTATTATTTATCTAAAAATAAGTAATCAGGCTATTGAAAAAACAGGATGTTGTCACCTCACCATTTGTAAGGCAATGTGGGTGTTAAATTATATAAATATTATTTCATCAAAAAAAAAAAAAATCAGCTGGTTAGTAGTTATTTTTCAGGACATCGTTAATCATACAAGTTAGTGGTAGGAGATTCTTTGATGAAACCTTTACATTTTGGAGGACAAATATTTTTTCAGTTTATTTAGATAATTATTTTTAAAATTCCCAGAGAAAATCCATGTTAGTAATACATTTTTGATATTCGTCAAATCAACAAATTTAATTCCTGCTACCCCTGTAAGCTACCACCAACGAAGAGTTGGGCGTCTCGTCAAAATAAAGTTACTCACGAAAAAATAGCTTATTAGTAATGAATGGTAAAAATGGCCCAAGGATCCCTATAACTATACCGCTCATAATGATAAAAAACTAGCAAATGGTTGATGTGAAAAATTTGACCAACATACATTCTTAAAGAAAATTAAAAGTCCTACAAAAAGCTCTCTTGGTAAATTGTCGTCAAATAAGCTGCTTTCATGTAATCGGGCTTTGAACATTGAACTATTTTTTTATTTTGTTTTTTGAGATTGGATTAATGTTACTACTACAAATATTAATATTTGAATTAATCCCATACAAATTATAAAGGAAATTTAATGCGCTACAAAAAGGTCTTATAGCATTTTTCAATAAATGTACTACTTCAAAAGTTATTCGACCTTGAAGTTGAATGCAAATGTACCTTCATCGTCAAATAACTTTTAAAAAGTGAATTTATTGAAAAATGTTAAGAGACCTTTTTGTTACGCATCAAATTTCCTTAAAAAATTAATTAAATATTGACATTTGTAGTAGTATCCCAAAAATCCAAACCCAAAAGAACAAAATTGAAAAATTAGTTCAAAGTTTAAAGCCTGATTACATGGAAACGGCTTACTTGACGAAAACTTACTAAGAGAGTGGGTTTGGTTAATTAAAAACAAAATACATTAAAAAAAAAAGAGGAAAGTCAAATAAGAGCAATATTTAAAGAGTTTTTTGGAGAAAACATTTATGGTAAAAACAGATCATCGTTATCGCGAAGCGTTTCAGAGATACAGGGAGATTCTCGATTTTTCACTTTTGAAAAGGCCCTGTAGCTTTGTTGTTATTACAGATGAGAACTAATTGCACATATCAAGACACTTTTCAGTAGAATCCAGTGGCGTAGCCAAGTTTTTGAGCAGTCATTTTTGACATATGACCCAAACATGTTCTTTTTATTTGGGACACTTATATGATCAGATGATTGCAATTAGTTGTTTTTTCTGATTAAAATAATATATCATAGTAGGTGGTTTAATAAATTTTTACGTCAAATATTGGAAAAATTATGATTTTAAAGACGATTGCAGCTTCTATCTGTTTTTTAAATTGTTTTATATTTTTTTAAAAACAATACTGCCATCCTCAACTTAGGAGATATTTCCGTAGAAAAAAAAACAAAAAATTAATTTATTAAATATTTTTTATTATTATTTTTATTTTTTTCTACGGAAATGTCTCCTGAGCTAAGGAATAACAGATTCCTTTTAAAACAAAATTATAAAACAATTTAAAAACAGATAGAAGCCGCAATGCGTCTTTAAAATCATAATTTTTCCAATATTTGACGTAAAAATTTATTAAACCACCTACTATGATATATTATTTTAATCAGAAAAACAAGCAATTTAATTACCTGATCATTTATAGGGTGTCCCAAATAAAAAAACATGTTTGGGTCATATGTCAAAAATGACAGCTCAAAATTTTTTGGCTACGCCACTGGATTCTACGGAAAAAAGTGTCTTTATAATGTGCAATTAGTTTTCTCGTATCTGTAATAACAACAAAGCTACAGGACCTTTTCAAAAGTGAAAAAATCGAGAATCACCCTGTATTCTCTGAAACGCTTCGCGATAGCGATCATCTGTTTTTACCATAAATGTTTTCTCCAAAAAAGAGCTCGAGGATGGGGTATCAGATTTTTAATATCTCTAATGGTTTCCAAGTTTCCCATAAGGGACAACTAAAATGCGACACCCTAAACATATAAAAAATGAAAAGTTCCCGCTTTAAAAGGAATAAATTCCACATGTTTGCAATTAATTCAGCATTTAAAAGAACCGTTTTAATAATAGATAACCACTGCGCACCGCACTCAACATGGGTTTATTAATTTTTAATAATTAAAGCCGTGTGACCAATTAAATAAATTACAAATAAAAAATATATCGAATTCGCTAAAAGAATTAATAATATTAATTATTTATGAAATACCTAACAAGACTAAAAATGATCACTAGTTTTGCACAACACCGAGATTGTTTGTTGTAAAACAACTTTTGCTTTTTATTGTAATAAAGTTCTCAATTTTAATAATATTTTTAAATGTTTTAATAATGTTGTATAATGGTCTCCTGGGGGCAAGATCATTTTATTCAATGTCGTACAGTCAATTTGAATTTCTAATGTCTATACAACGTAAACAGGGTGTTTAGATAAAACTATAATGAAGGTTTGTTTGGTATTCTGCAACGAAATAATGTATTAAAAAAATACACATATTATTTGTGGTTTTTGCCTAATACTCTGTACTAAATAATAGAGATTTATAGCAAGTTGCCTTATTAAGCTCGGGAATTATTAATACCGGCCTTATTTAAATAGTGCTTGTACCCATAATTTAGAGTTATTGCAAATCATGTTGACAGTACCATTAACCTAAAAATAAATAATAGTTTAAAAAACTAAAAAAACACGCTTTTATATGCAACCGAACTAAAAAATAGAAAATAATTTTTCATTACAAAGAGTTTGTCACTTCAGAGTAAAAAGCGTGGGGTGCTTAATATATTAAATGTTATAATTATTATATTTGCCAATATCTATGAGGGAAAAGTTATGAAAAAATAGTAAAATGCACCCCACGCTTTTTACTCTGAAGTGACAAACTCTTTGTAATGAAAAATTATTATCTATTTTTTAGTTCGGTTGCATATAAAAGCGTGTTTTTTTAGTTTTTTTAAACTATTATTTATTTTTCATTTTTAGTTCGATATATCAATTAGTTTTTTAAAATTAAATGCTCCAGTTTATTCACTAAAAATCCTTCGCCATTTTGTCAAGAGACACATATGATCTGTAAAGGAATTTTTTTATCCTGACTGTCCTAATCAGGATAACGGGATACTGTTTGCAGATTATTGCATTGTCATGGGTCCTTGATACGTGTGCAAAGTTTCAAAGAAATCGAATCGCTGGAAGTTGGTAAAAATTAGGCTCAAAAGATTCCGTTACATAGATACAACCCAAGTTAATAAAAGCGTGTTAAAAAGGGGAAAAATTAGTTGTTTTTCTTTATTGTTTTGTGTTGTAGGGTTTTGTTTAACACAATTACAGAAATAAATTTGAAAAAGCACGGTTTTAAGTATTTTTACTTTAAAAAATCTTTTCGATTTTGTGGTCGGCAGCCGTTCGGTTAGACGAACAGTTCCGAAGTTAAAATAAGGCCAAAATAAGGCACGACTTAAACCCGACATAAATAAAGCCGGGCACTATCCTTATTAAGGGAGTCCTTATCCCACCAGGCATCTGCGCAAACTCAGATGTCAAAATAACGCCGGTATTATTAGTGCCTGGCCTTATTTTACTGTGCAATATTTCTCTAATATTCAAGTGCATTTCTTTAATGTCTAGGGTTGCCACCTGTTTATTGTCAAGGACCGGGAGCAGGGCGTACCGTGAAATTTTTAAAGACCAACAACAAATTGTTTTTAAAAAACTGAAAATTTGAAGAGCAAAAAAAAGATCCCCACTTTCGAAAATACACTGTTTTCATTACTTTGTTATTTACTATATATCTAACACTGTTTTTGTCTCTCTACCAGTAACCGGGAGAACTTCTTATTTGACCGGGAGCCGGGAGACACTGCCGAAACCGGGAGAGGAGGTAATTCCCCCTCCACCCTTTATTTTTGGACAGATCAATTCAAAAACACTAAAACTTGGGGATATGAATATGAAAATGATTCATAAAAACTATATTTGAGAGTGAAATTGACAGATAAAAATCTCAAGATGCCTGCTTGGCACCATCTTGAAAAAAAAAAATAGGAGTGCGTGTCTTGTGCCACATCATTTTAAACCTTCAAATGAGCACTTTATAACCCTAGATTACAAAGTCATTACATTTACCCTTCACTTAACATAAAATGGCGGAACTATAAAAATTACCTAAATACCATAGGTATTTGGATGGCCATCTTTCCGAAACTAATAAAGTTATTTGTACTTAATGTGATAATATGTGTCCCAAATCCGACCTCCCTTGGAATATTGTTCCCATATCTGGGGCATGGCGTCCCCCACAACCCTAAGCATTCTTGATTCTATTCAAAGAAGAGCTATTCGTCTTATTAATGATCCTTCACTTACAGAAAGGCTTCCCTCTCTTGCCCATCGTCGGGCTGTGGGGATTTATCGCTTTTTATAGGTACTTCCATGGCTTCTGCTCTGAAGAACTGTCCAGTATAGTTCCTCCACTCACGGTTCCCAACAGAGAAACTCGTGGTTCCGCGCGTATGCATCCCTATACGGTCCAACTGGACAGGCCCCGAACTTCTCACTTTGTTCGTTCTTTTATCCCTAGAGTTTCTAGATTGTGGAACCTGCTGCCCGCGGAGGTCTTTCCTTCCCCCCAAATCTTCAAGTATTTAACTCCCGAGTCAACAAACTCCCTCTTACCTCGCTTAAGACACACACGGTACGTTAGGATTTAGGCTTTAAGCCTTCGTGGTTTGTCCAAAGATAAAAAAAATATATATATTTTCTTAGAGCTCTCTTAAATATTTTTAAATGGTGATACCAGTGATAACATACAGGGCAGGACAAAAGTATATATTTTTTAAAATAAATACCCTGTAAGTTGTATTACTATTGTAACTAGTTTTTGTAAATGTATTTATAATCGCTTAATCTGTGGCGTTGTCGTTCAATAACTTCTACAACAGATTGGATGTGTCTGTGGGGAAAAAATCTATGCACCCTTTACCGGCGATTGTCTGTAATACTGTCTAGACAACCTGTTGTACAACAAATTGAAAAGTTTGTGGGCCGTTTGAATATGCAGTTAAAGTCCCATGATACTCCGCGCCGTTTTTCAATTCAAATTATACAACATCTGCAATATTACTGCTTAACTGTCTGTGTCGATATATACATAGTTAATAAAAATTTATGACCCATGTAGTTGCAAGAAGTGTTTTGATTTGATAGACTCAATAATATTATGATCGGATTTAAATTTATCGTTCCTGAAAGTAAATACCGTGGGAAAGAAGATCAACAAAATATATTTTTTAAATTAGTAAGCTCTTTCTTTACTTCTAAAATACAAATGTAAATAAACAGGGTATTTCAGAATAAGATACTTATTCCTTAGAGTGTTAATAAACCTAAAACTTAACTTTTGAAATACAGGGTAGTAAAATTACAACAAAAATTATTTGTGACTAGCTTGTAAAAATTGTTTTAAAGAAGAACTTTTTTATGAAATCCGTAAGTTATCAGTGAAAGAGAGATGTGTAGACATTTTTAATGATTGTACGTATGAAGAACAATATTACCCACAATTAAAAATTAAGGCTGGCAAAAACCGGAAAAAAACAAAACCGGTTAACCGGTTTAAAAAAAAAAACCGGTTAACCGAAAAACCGGTTTCGGTTTCCCTATTAAAAATACTACAAAACCAGTATTTTAGGTAGCATGACAAGACAAAAATCTAAGTATTTTAAAAGGTTTTTCTCACAAGTATGCTAAAAATTTGAAACATGTATACTAAGTGACATAGAAATCCGAACACCCAGTTTAAATGGTTTTATTTTAATAAAATTTTGTATAAGTACTTAATGAAGCATAATAAGTAAATGATAAAAATTTCAAAATGATTGCATTGGTTCAAAGCCCTTTTATCTTTAATAATGTGTGGATGCACCCCGATGTGTTACGCATTCTCCAACGCGCCTTGGCATGCTTCTGATCAGGTGGTCAATGTCCTCCTGTGGTATCTCATCCAGGCAACCACCAACTCCTCTCGAAGTTTTTCTAGAGTCTGAAGAGGACGTTGCAAATTGAGCTCTCTCCTACCCATCATAACTAACCGTGCTCAATTAGGGATAAGTCGGGAGATCTTGATGGCCATGGTAACAATGTGACATCATTACGTTGAAAGAAGTCTATTGTGACTCTTGCAACATGTGGTCGGGCATTATCTTGTTGGAAAGTTGGATTTGCCAGAGTGTCAAGATAGGGTAAAAGATGGGGTTCTAGAACTTCTTGGATATAACGCTGCGCGTTCATGTTACCTCTGATGAAGATTAAAAGTGACCTGGAGCCATAAGCTATAGCACCCAAAACCATAACTCCAACAGTGTGATGAACATGCCTTTAAACAAAAAACTGTGGATTCCTCCTTTCACCACGTCGCCTTCTAACCCTGGCTCGACCATCGTGCATGCCTAAACAAAATCGAGACTCGTCACTAAAGACAATACTGTTCCATTCCTGATCGCAGAGTGACCGTTGTCTGCACCACTCAAGGCGATTACGTCGGTGTTCTCAAGTTAAAGGGAGGACCCAGTGTGCCCGGTATGAAAACAGGCGAAAACTTCTCATTCGTCGGTAAACACTTCGCATGCCAATAGGTCTTCCGTGTTCTGCAAACCATTCATTTGCAATGGACCTAGTAGTGGAGAAACGGTCCCTTAAGGCCAAAAATCTTAGGCGGCGATCTTCACGGTCTGTTGTTCTACGGCGGCGTCCAGTGCCCCTTGCTCTTTGCGTACGGCCTTCATGAAGCCATGCCTGACAACACCTAACCACAGTGTCTATACTTCTTTGCACTCTAACTACAATTTCCCGAAAAGAAAGTCCAGCTTCCCGAAGTCCCACTATACGGTCCCTATCAAACTCACTAAGTTGACGAAATCGTACAGGTCTTAGTACTCTAGGCATCGTAACCAATCGTAAAGAATGTCAACAACCAAAATCCGCCAAATTTGGATCTTTACTGCGGCTGCAATATTCATTTTTAGATCGTTAGTGAATTAAAAATAAAAACAGTATAAAAACCGGAATGTCGAACTGATAAGGCTGAAAATTTTATCAATTGTTATTTACAGTAAGATAAATAAATTCACTAAATTTCATTAAAATAAAAATATTTAAACTGGGTGTTCGGATTTCTATGTCACTTAGTATATTTTCCAAACACCCCCTATAGCAATAATCTCTTCTCTAAGTCTTTTCTACATTCACTTCAAAGCACTTCTCTTACTTTTACCACAACTTAATTATATAAAATTATAAGATAGTTACTTAATAATGAACTATCTGCTAAAATTACACCATTCATCCAAGAGTAAAAAAAAAATAATCTTCTTCAATAATTTTTCACACCATTTATAAAATTCTTAGGTCGTGGGACTGGTTTCAGAATCACGTTAAGTCACCTTCATAATTATTATAAACAAATTAACATTTAGGTGTTTGATTTTTTCTTTAGTTGCTATTAACGCTGTTAGTAGGACAAGTATTTTTAAGTGTTATTGCAACAGGTATAATAGGATGAATAAAAAATGGACTATTTCCAGAGACAAGAATGAGACGAGTAACCGGTCCTAACAATTTGTCCATTGTATTTATCTCTTTCTGGTTTAACGCAAGTTCTAATAAACATGTCTTTGTCTTTCATCATGGCAGGCTATCGTAGATGGAGCAATCATCGCTTTGCTCTGGTTGCCAAGTTGTTTACAATTTCTGCATGTAAACTTTAATGTCCTTTTTTGGCTCACATCTAATTAAGGGAAAGAAAATATACCATGAATCGAATATTTTTAACTTGACAAACGTTGCCGCAGGCAGTCACGCCGAAATGTTAATCGATATTTGTGTTTGATATTTTTCAATGGCCGATTTGTTTGGACAGTTTATTTACATTTTCTGTGATTTATTGTGTGTTTCGTAGTTTTTTACCTTTAATTGGACTTTGAATATTGACTTTTATTAGTGATCACAGTGTATATAATAAATTTGTGCTTTTCAACAGATAATTTAAGGTAATATTGACATGGTTATCTGTAAGAAAAAATCTTTATAAAAACCAAATATATGACATTTTTAATAAGGTGTGTGTAATTATTGAATTAAACCCCAATATTTTATATTAATAGGAAACAAAAACAAGTACCTAACATATAGGGCAAAAATAGCACAGCTATATAATTTGATTTTGGCGGGCAAACGATAAAATCGACTCACGCGCCATCTGCGTTTACCTCCTTGAAGACAGACAAGGAAGGCCCAGCATCTCTCTCTCGGATAATTTATTTACATTTAGTTGCTCGTCTCATTGTTGTCTCTGCTATTTCTATTTTGACTTGTGACAGTGAAAACTCTACAAAAAATCATAGCTTCCTAATTTTTTTAAGAGACAATTATCCACTTTATAACCATGCTTTTGTTATTTAATTTTAGATTGTATGTACTTACATTTTGTAGAAATAATACTAAAACAGTATAAATTCTTTTTCTATTTCTTGGGCATCCAAATTCATTATTAGTTTATTTCCAAACTGTCAAATTTTAAAACTAGTGCCACATGAACGAAAAGAAATAATGACGAAATCAAAGGTAACTTGACCGTTTGGTTCAGTTGATGTCGCGTTTACTGTTACATTGCATAAATTGATATTTAAGTTCATTGTACGAGGCGTTGAAACAAAACACTATTTCAAAGTGTGAATAAAGCTTTGAAGCGTTAAAAAAGTTACTTTTTTAACACTTTATGTAGTGTACCAGAATGGAGTACTTTATCTTCATGTTAACGATTAAAAACAGCATTTTTTTAACGGTCGTAAAAAAATATCATTTTAATGGTTAGATTTATCAAAAAGTAAGACAGAAGAGATGGTGCGAATTACGAACAGTTCAGGTTAGTTTTGGTTAAATCTAACATGTCATATCATCTGAAATAGCTTTTAATAAATCAAAAATAATCAAATATCCTAAAAAGCCAATATAATGTTTCAAAATGTGTTTTTTTAATTAGTGTTAGTATGTAATAAAATGTTCTATACACAAATTAGCTTAACAATAATAACTTTATAATACTTTTTATTAGATACCTATACACCTGTCAAGGTCGGAAATAATTCAAACACACTCGTAACAATGTGTTTGTAATAATAAGAAAAGAAAAACCTGTTTAAGAGATAATTACTGCCGCAAATGCATCAAGTTTTGCACAAGATCAGCAGGTAAATTTTTCTCGTCATTATGAGAGAAAGGCAAATATTTTATAAGTATCGACAATTTTTTACTTTGCTAATAACAGCCTTATAATATTTATTTTATTTAACTGTTAACTTCATATTTTTTGCAAGCTTATAGGCGTAAATTTTTATTGGATGCCTCCTCGATCTCCAGATCCCTTTCCCATAGAACATGATTTGGAAAGGATGGTAAAAGTGTGCGAAAATAAGTAACCCGAAGGATACAAATAATGACGTTGAAAATAATGAAGTAACAAGTCAATACTAGGGTGGTACCCACGCACCTCCAGCTCCTTCCTCCTCCTCCATGAGCTCTTAATTTTAATAGGAAAATCTACCCATTACACTTTTTGCAATGGAACACAACTGGAACAAGTCTCTTGAGTTTCTAGGTGAGTCCCAGATCGTTGCTCTTGATATATCTAAAGCTTTCGACCAAGTCTGGCATGACGCACTTCTTAATAAACTTCCCTCCTACGGTCTTCCAACTAAACTCTGCTCCTGGCTCTCCAGTTATCTTTCTAATCGACGTATATCAGTCATTGTTGATGGCCACTCTTCAAGCTTTCACCACATTAATGCTGGAGTACCACAGGGTTCAGTACTAGCACCAACTTTGTTTCTTCTTCACATCAACGACCTTCTTTCTTCCACAACCAATCCCATTCATAGTTATGCTGACGATAGTACCCTTCACTCCACTTTTCAGGTTCCCAAACCAATCTCTCAACCCGACTTGAAAAGCAAACGCAGGGCGATGCAGATATCTCTTTCACAGGATCTCAATTTGATATTGGATTGGGGCGCCAAAAATCTCGTTCAATTTAATGCATCCAAAACACAATCGTGTTCCTTGTCGCGAAAAAAATCATCAAACACTCACCCATTGCTTATGAGTGGCCAAGTTTTGCAGAGCGGGGACACATTTAACCTTGTGGGCGTCACATTTGAGAATAACCTTAACTGGCATAAACACATTGTATCTATAGCCACCGCGGCTTCAAAAAAGCTTGGATTTCTGTTCCGAGCCAAAAAGTATTTTCTCCTTCCAATTTATACACTTTGTATGTGTCCCAAATTCGACCCTCTCTGGAATATTGTTCTCATGTCTGGGGAATGGCATCCCCTACAACCCTCAGCATTCTTGATGCCATTCAAAGAAGGGCTGTTCGTCTTATTAATGATCCTTTACTTACTCAAAGACTTCCTTCTCTTGCCCATCGTCGAGCTGTGGGAGATCTATCGCTCTTCTATAGATACTTTTACGGCTTCTGCTCCGACGAATTGTCCAGTATGGTCCCTCCTCTTGCAGTTCCCAACAGAGAAACTCGTGGTGCCGCGCGTATGCATCCCTATACAGTTCAATTGGACAGGCCCCGAACTTCCCATTTCGTTCGTTCTTTTATCCCTAGAGTTTCTAGACTGTGGAACCTGCTGCCAGCGGAGGTCTTTCCCTTCCCCCAAATCTTCAAGTATTTAAGTCCCGTGTCAACAAACTTCCTCTTACCTTGCTTAAGACACCCACGGTACGTTGGTATTTAGGCTTTCAGCCTTCGTGGATTGTCCAAAGATAAAAAAAAAATATTTTTCTTAGTCCCATACAAAAAAATCACAACTCTCCATTTGTTAATCATGCAGCAAAACTCTAGATGCAGTTTTTGTAGAAAATTGAAGGCTAGGAGAAGTATAGGAGACGCTTTTTGTAGAGAGTTTAATTTTCTCCAAAATAAAAACTCTTTTAGAGCCCCTAGTTATTACACTATTATACAAAAAAATAATACAGCGATGTGGTGTATGATTTTTGGGGTATGTTTTTCTTGACACGTTTAGGTGGTGAGAATTGTGCCATTTGAACTCAGGAGAGGGAGGTTCCAAAATTAAAAAAAACGGCTTACGTAATTTATGAACGCGCCCTATTAGACCCTCCTAGTATATTTTATAGACTACGTTTATGTCAAATAGTTGAAGCTAGCTTAAAAACAATTTTAAAGCAAATTCCAAATCTACGTGTTTTTTTTCGGTGCTTTAAAAAGTCGATTAAAAATCGAGGTCAAGCACATTTCAGGCCATCGTCGTATGCATGCGACAATTTTGCATCCAACTTCACAGAGGAAATCAAATAAAAAACAAACCTCACTTTTTAATTCGTCCCGTTTTGTGTGCTGTTGTTCACCTGTTGGTGTGACCGTATTTTATAGTTCGTTTACATGTTTTTCAATTCATATTTTTTATAAAATTAATAGTTTAAAAAACTAAAAAAACACGCTTTTATATGCAACCGAACTAAAAATTAGAAAATAATTTTTCATTTAAAAAATATTGTCATTTCATAGTAAAAAGCGTGGGGTGCATTTTACTATTTTTTCATAACTTTTCCATCATAGATATTGGCAAATATAATAATTATAACATTTAATATATTAAGCACCCCACGCTTTTTACTATGAAATGACAATATTTTTTTAATGAAAAATTATTTTCTAATTTTTAGTTCGGTTGCATATAAAAGCGTGTTTTTTTAGTTTTTTTAAACTATTAATTATTTTTCATTTTTAGTTCGTTATATCAATTAACTTTGCTACTCTTGACAAAATGATGAAAAAATTTTTAGTGAACAAGAGTAGCAAAGTTTGAAATGTTGCCAACAGATGGCAACCCACTAAAAAATTTCTTCGCAATTGAGTAGCAAAGTTTGGAATGTTGCCAACAGATGGCAACCCAGGTGTTGTTTTTATAATATAATGGAATTTCTTTTTCCTGGCGATCAAAAACAAGATAACGGGATACTGTTTGCAGATTATTGCATTGTCATGGGTCATTAATAAGTGTGCAAAGTTTCAAAAGAAATCGAATAGCTGGAAGTTGGTTAAAATTAGGCTCAAAGATTCCGTTACATAGATAGCCAGATGGATAGATAGATAGTTACAACCCAAGTTAATAAAAGCGTGTTAAAAAGTTTTCCTTCGTGCATAGCCACCTTCCCAAATTGGCGCACAACACCGCATTAAAATTTAAAATATGACAGATTTGTCAAAGTCAAGCGTACTTTTCATCTTATGCAAACTCATAAATAGTAAAGTTTGATACCCAATTTTGATTTTATTACTAAAGTTAAAACTCATTTAAAAGAATCCAAAGATCTTTGCGGTGTAAACTAGGCCATCAGTCAGTGGGTAGCTTTGCGGTGTAAACTAGGCTATCAGTCAGTAGGTAGCTAACCCACAATACACCAAAGTTAGAGGTTAGAAAAGTTTATTACCGTTTTATGAAAAATATTAAATTTGTTGAAAATGATGTTTTCCACTGTAAACAACGTATTGAAAATGCTTTGGTTTATTACCTAGTGATAGTTTTCTTTGTCTAAATATGAGGCATCAAGTAAGTGTTTTTATCATTTTTACAAATTACAGAAGCTTGGTAATTTATGTATAAGTCATGTTGGGCATTATTATTTTGATGACCGCCTGTTTTAAAAAACAAGTGAAGGTTATTCGTTCGTTAAAAAAAAACAGATGAAGGTTATACGCTCCCGGAACGAATACGTTCAGCGAACGAATTAGTTCAATTTAGCAGAATTGAGCCCCTGTCCCCAACCCGTCGGCAAATGTTGTCAAGTTCGATTATTCAATTGTCTAATCTGGCGCATCCGCCAGAACGTACGATTTTTCACTTTTCCGGTTTTCCTGGAAAATGCTGGAACTTAACGGGATACTGTTTTAAAATTATTGCATCTTCATCGGTCCTTGATACGTGTGCAAAGTTTCAAAGAAATCGAATAGCTGGAAGTTGGTTAAAATTAGGCTCAAAGATTCCGTTACATAGATAGATAGATGGATAGATAGTTACAACCCAAGTTAATAAAAGCGGGTTAAAAATGGGAAAATCATATACGAAACTGACGACGTTCGAGGAAGCATTCATCTGAAGTTAGGCAGTCATTAATCCCGCTTGAATCGTTTATATCGTGTTTTAATCGGCTTCAGTGAAGTCAACCCTACTTATTTTCAGGCTTGACTTGAACGATTCAAGTCACTTTCCAGCGCGTTTATATCAAGCCATTTTTAAAAGCCGCTTTAACTCAAGCTAGCTTCAACCATTCGATATAAATGTAGTGATGATGAATTTAGACTCTTTATTTGACCTCCGGACAGTGCGGACGTGCGTAGAGGACTACAAAGTTCTTCCCGGAGTGGCGGCTAGAGGTGTCATACGAACGTTTTTACCTTCGGGGATCAATGAAAGATTCACGCTAAATTGACGGCATCTTTCTTCTGGATCTAAGCGCTGTGAGCGAAGATTCCTATAAGCTGATGGTATCCTGTTTGGTGGTGAACACGAGGTATTTCTCAAATGGCGGGAAATGGATGGGCGTGCCATGGGAACTGTCAGTAGTGAAAGTGAAGGTTATACGTAACACCAGTAGCAGATCTTGGTTTGACAGCCGATAATTTATTAATTGCATCGATTGTTAAATTATTTGTTTTCTTTTGGAATTTCTGGGAGCTACGAGCTCGATTATCCAGATTATCCGCCGACAAAGCCCTGGAAAGCATAGTCCGGAAGGGGGAGAGTGGTGGATTGGACCTGAAGGGACCAAAACCAAGAAAAAAATAGTTAAAAACCTGTTAAAAAAATATATTAAATTGAATGCACGATTTATGCACTGCACTAGTTTCGAACTGACACAGACTGCCAGATTAAAATCGCCAAAGTATCTCATAAGAAAATCTCATTTGTCTTATTACAGTCAATGAAAACTTCCGTTTTATTGTAGTCATATTAGAACCATTATTAATTTATACACAACAAAGCACAAAGGAAGAAAACATAGGATAGGTTCCCTTAGTTTAAAAATGGCAATATAATCATAAATTAATAGATTGAAAAACTTACACTTGATGTTGCGTCGTTCCACAGTCATTAATGCAGTTTCCGCCCTGTTTTAGATCGACATTAAATTTCCATCAGGATGTGCTGATATGCGCGATATTTCAATCATCGATAGGTGTGCAGTAATTGATTTACTAATTCTGTTTCGCGCAGGATGCTAAAGCGATTGGCAAATCCTAGTCGATATCAGATGATCATTTTCATCGAAAAATACCTCATGATTACTCTTATTTACTAAAAGTCAAAAGATGTTTATTTTTTAATTTTTGGTGAATTTTAATTTATGCTGATTTATGAAGATTTAGTCTTTTAGATAAATTACATGAAACGATGGCTAGTTTTTTTTTTGGAAAACAAAGACGAGAGATACAAAGAAAAATACAACTACATACTCTAACGAGATATAATATACTTCAAAAATATCATTTTATAAAAAAATGGACTTCAGAACTCATCGTTTTTTCCGTGTGGTCTTCATATGTTATTACCTGACTTCTTTTTATTATTTTTAATATTTTAGTGACTTTATTAATTTTTTGAAGTCGGTTTAATTTTTTTTAGTTTTATTAATATTAAATCGGTAAACATACACCAAAAAAAAAAAAAAAACATACGCGGCGAATTGAGAATTTCCTCGTATTTTAAGTCGGTTAAAAGCACTACAAAGTACTTTTCTAGATCGATGAAAATGGTAAATTTTATCCCAAAGTTGTCGAGTTTGATTAGTTCTGATTTCTTCTTTTTTTTTATTATCTGAGTATATTCCCTACCTAGAGGTAGCTTTGCCGCACGAACAACGTACGGCAGTGAAAAAAATAGGTCTAGTACCTTTCTCTTTCGCGATCCTGACTAAAAACAGAATTAATAAAATCAATTATTTTACACCTATCGATGATTGAAATATCGCTCATATCAGCACATTTCTATGGAAATTTAATTCGATCTAAAACAGGGCGGAAACTGTATTAATTACTGTGGGAGACGACGCAACATCAAGTGTAAGTTTTTCAATCTATTAATTTATGATTATATTATTATTTTTAAACTAAGGGAACCTATCCTATGTTTTCTTTCCTTGTGCTTTGTTGTGTATAAATTAATAATGGTTCTAATATGACTACAATAAAACGGAAGTTTTCATTGACTGTAATAAGACAAATGAGATTTTCTTATGAGATACTTTGGCGATTTTAATCTGGCAGTCTGTGTCAGTTCGAAACTAGTGCAGTGCATAAATCGTGCATTCAATTTAATATATTTTTTAACAGGTTTTTAACTATTTTTTCTTGGTTTTGGTCCCTTCAGGTCCAATCCACCACTCTCCCCCTTCCGGACTGGCGAATAAAACCCGGATAATCGTAACGAAATCAAAGAAAGAGCAAATGAGCAATCCTGCAGTGTGATTATCGGCTGGATGCTGCACGGTGATACGTATATTACGCGACATATTCCGCCTCTGTACCTCGTCACCGCCAGGCCATCTTCATTTCACGGCAACTTGAAGAGAAGGCCGTCGAATCTTGTTGATCCCCAGTGGCTGGATCATGTTCACCGCTCCGGGAAAAATTTTTCCGGAAGATCAATAGAGTCCCAAATTCATCATCTGTTATATCAGTGGTTGAGTTGAAGCGGCTTTTAAAGCCAAACGTGCGCTGAAAATGAGCACGAGATCGTTATCAGCTGAAAACTAAGCCAGGGTGACTTCGCATGCACTTACGATATGCGAAGCAGGGATTGACGCTGGCTTTCGGGACCACCTCGAGAATGTCATTTCGCATGATACCATTTTCCCGCTTTCATGGCAGCTCTGTCATCTATCGTAAACGGAGATCTTTGAGAGCTATTGGCGAACTTGCACGCGTAATTGAAACGGTATCGACCGAGACTAATTTTCAGAAACCGGAAAGAAAATCTGACATGGGTAAACGGTGAATGTCGAACGTGGAAAGACGAGAAACTCAATGCTAAATTGAACCCAATTCGTTCGCTGGTATGTTCATTCGAGCCTTTTAACGAACGAATAACCTCGCTTTTAAAACAGGCGATAATCAAAATGTGCCCAGCATTATATTACCGAAAACTCTGTAGTTTGGCAAAAATGATAAAAAACTGCACTGTCTCATGTGAACGAAAACTATCATGATATAGGCCAAGCATTTTCAATACGTTACGGTGGAAAACATCATTTCAACAGAATTTAATATTTTCGTAAAAACGGTAATATTTTTTCTGGCTTATTTGATGACAGGTTGGCTACCCTGACTGACAATAGTTTACCGCAAAAGCGCCGCGAAAAGATCTTTAGTTCAACTCAAATGAGGATAAATCAGAGTGGTATCAAGCACTATTTATGGTTTGCATAAGATGAAGCGACCTGTACCCAAATGCGTGTTATGCGCGAGAAGAATGTGAAAACACGCTTGCAGCTTTTGGGTTGTAATAAATATCACATCCATCTGTCTATGTAACGGAATCTTGGTACAACGGCTTCCGGCTGACGAGCTGTGTGATAATATGCAACAATCTGTATCCCCGTTATCTTTGTTTTGATACCGGAAAAATTGATATATAAAAACCTGTATCTGTTGGCTAAACTGCTATATTGCGAAGAAATGCACATTATTGTGCTTTGCTTACTCTTGTTCACTAAGAAATTTTTTCATCATTGTCAGAGTAACAGAATCAATTAATAAACGCTTTAAATGAAAATAATTAATAGTTTAAAAACTAAAAAACACGCTTTTATATACGGCCGAACTAAAAGTTGAAATAATTTTTCATTAAAAAAATATTGTCAAATTTCATGAGTAAAAAGCGTGGGGTTGCTATATATATTAAAATGTTATAATTATTTATATTTGCCAATATCTATAGATGGAAGTTAGTTATGAAAAAAATAGTAAAATGCACCCCACGCTTTTTACTATCAGAAATTGACAATATTTTTTTAATGAAAAATTATTTTCCTAATTTTAGTTCGGTGCATCTCAAAAGCGATGTTTTGCAAGCGGCAGGCCTATAAAATATGGTGGCAGCTGAGTGGCTGCGGTCCTCAACGGGTGGATAACCCGGACAGTAATTTGGCCAGTCTCTGTGAGACCAGATAAGAAACTGGCCGCATGCGACGATAATCAAGCGACCTCGGGCCGCATCGACGGAACCTTTAAAGTATTTTGCTAACATAAACGTGGTCTGTAAGAGCAGGAGGGTCCTAATGGCTGCGGATCATATGAGACTAGGTTCCCTCTCTCCCTGATTCAAGTAACGTTCTAAACGTGTCATGCAATATGTATTATTTTTGTATGTGAGATGTAAACCAACCAGAGGAGCTCTAAAGTTTTTATTTTGGAGAAATAAACTCTACAAGCGTCGCCACGCTCTAACCTTCAATTTTCTACAAAAACTGCATCTAGAGTTTTTGCTGCATGATTAACAAATGGAGAGTTGTGATTTTTTTTTGTATGGGACTAAGAAAATATTTTTTTTTTTTTTATCTTTGGACAATCCACGAAGGCTGAAAGCCTAAATACTAACACGTACCGTGGTG
>JACEGR010010438.1:0-19085 GCA_014170235.1 Listronotus bonariensis
ATATACACTTTAGGACTAAAGTATTTTTAAATCCCTCGATTTAATTATAGCCCTCTCGTTGGTCGTACTATGCTATAAACTTCTTGTCTCGGGATTTAAAATACCACTTTATTCCCCTGGATGTATAATGTACTATTAAAATACCCAAGTACTAAAATTATTTTTGTAAAAAGCGGGTGCGCTTTGTGCCATATATTTTGTATATCTCTGATTGTCGCTGTTTTAGGTTTTTGTGGGGCTATGACACTTTATAATTCAATTATAAAGGATCTGTTACTGACAGTATTGTTGGATTTAATTTTTTATTTTGCACTACTAGCAAGGTCTTTAGCTGCAAATATGACGAATACCTTATTTTTTAAAATATCAAAAAGTTTAAAAGTTACAAGTCCGTTTGTGAACGCACTGTAGTGTTCAGAAAGACCTTTTAGTTTAATATTGGTCTTTGAATAATAAAATTGCTGTTTAGTGCTGCAATACTAAAATAAAAATCTTAAAATATGAATTTCTTTAGGTCGAATACCCAAAAATCTAATTTAACAGAAATATTTTACCAAATTTTAAGTGCCAATTTCTTGAAAACCAAGGACTTTTTACCGAGATCTTTTTATGTTTTTTGAATGCATGGGTTACTTTGGCACCTTGTATATGCCGAAAAAACATATATTTTAAATGCACTTTAATTTTCAAATCTAATAAATAAACAAGTTAAAGATATAAAAAACAAAACCACAAAGAAATCTTTTTTCTTGGGTTTGGAAAGATCTGAGTCTTTGATTTTTTCTATAAATGAATTTGTTTTTCCAGTAAAATTATTTAAAATGGTTGCCAAATGTTTTTATATGGGAGAGACAACTTTACTAACGATTGGATTAAGCGTTGACATTTTGAAATACATATAAGGGCTCACTTTACGTCACTGGGGCAAATGTACCATATGGAACTATCTTCTGGGACCATGAGACCGGTGGACCATCACAACTAACTTTGCATTTTTTAGAACCAACTTAACTTATTTGATTAACTAAATTTAGTACGGGCATATCCCTAGGGATAGCCCGTACGGGGCTTAACTCAAACTTTAACTCTTTACTCTGACTTTACTAACTCTTTCTTATCTAATAAACAATCAATCTCCGTCTTAAAATTTTTGTCTCTCTTTAAATATTAAATTTTTCAGTATTTGTTTTGCATTTCTAGGCTACTGCTTGTTTAATGTTTTTGTTTTATTATTATAAGAGTAACCTATGAAAATTGCTTGATTCATACTTTTTAAACCTTGACACTTCACGTATTGTTTTATGTACCAAATTCTCCCAATGTTAAGTAACCCAATTATATTTAAATTTCCCAAAATGTATATTTTTAAAATTCCCAAAATGTATACTTTTTTATACAGAATTCTTAAGTGGATGGGCATAAAAGTGTGTATTATGTGTTAGTTTAATTAAGAAATAAAAAAGGCTTGTTTTACCAGAACCATTTGTAAGTGTGCATTATTCTTGGATTTATTTAAGAAATTAAAAAAGGACTTGCTACGAACTAACTCATTCGTAATTCCCAAAACTGTTTCTAAATTACCCTGTCAGGCGCCATACCGTAGTTCCGGAAGGTAGGTATCAATTTAATATCCCCGGTCAAAATGTACATGATCTTATCTGTTCTTTTTCTTGGGCAGGTAGACGAAAGGATTCCGGTCAGAAAATACGCCCGTCGTGGTCTTGACACTTTTCATTTTATCCAAAACTGTGTCAAAGTCAACATCAAGAGCATAATCTGATTCCATGCTTATTAGGGCTAAATCGTTTAGCCTCTGTTCGCCAATAGTGATCCTTTGTTATGACTTTATTTTGCGTAAACGACTCAAATGACCTCAGCGCCGGCGCTATTAGTTTTATATTAAGTTTTATATAATTTTATTATATTTGAAAATTGAAGTACTTGCTAAAAACCATCCCAGGAAAAATTTATGGTTATGCCACTACCGTGGATACCCAGTAGACCTGTACAGTTTTTATTCAGGTAGACCTGAGACCTGAGCGTGTGTGGGCAATCAGGTATAACTGTACAGTTTTAACTGCACAGTTTTTTCTCCGGTCGGCCGAAACACTACCGTAGACCTGAGACCTGAGCGTGTGGGGCAATCAGGTTTAACTGCACAGTTTTTTCCTTCGGTCGGCCTAAACAGATTTCTTTAATGAATAATAAAGTTTAACAGGTAGATATAATAATTAAAATTATATAATTTAAATAAATGGTTAGGTTAAATGACAAATACGGTATTGCTGTGCCACAATATATGTAAATAGTCTGTTTTATTTTATTGTTTTTTATGATTTTTTTAAGAATAAAATATTTCTTATTGAGGCCTTTAAATACTTTCCTTTTGATAAAATGTATTATACAGGGTATACTATTTTCGATGTTTAGTACAGTGATCTTGAAAACCGCTTTCGCTACAGAGATGGATAAATGGGAAAAGAACGTCATACTTATTTTTTTGTTAAAAGTCAAATTTTGCCTAAAAAAATAAATAAAAACATGACAATTTATCCATTTTAATATTTATTTAACTGACCTAAATCCAAGAAAATTACTCTTATAAATTTATAATTTTTGGTCAAAGAATCATATAACAAAAGTATATATATATATATATATATATATATATATATATATATATATATATATATATATATATATATATAAAACAAGATATATTTTAAATAAGAAAAATATCGGTGTTGAAGAAAAGAAAAAAATCGCTGCAGGATATACAAGGTGGTTTAAAATTGCGAAATATAACTTTGAAAAAAAAAGAATATATTTTTGATACCTACTATTCTAATAGTAATTAATAATAATTAAAAATAAAAAATCGTAATTAAAAGTTAAAAATAATTTATTTCCATTGATTATGGTTTCTGGAATAACTTAAGGTTAACGTAAAAAGAACAAATAAAAAAATATTTTTTACAATTACGTAGAAAGAAAAAGAGATTTTTTAAAATAAAAGCGTAAAAAAGAACCGCCTTATGATATACAGGGAGATCCAAAATTACGAAAATGGTATTTTGCCAATATAAAAAAATTTATTATGAATATTTTTGTATGTACTTACTTATTTAAATACTATTACGTAATAGAAATTTTAATTTTTTGTTAAGTAAATCGTTACCCTTTGATAATATTTACATGCAACTTAACCTAATAATGTTTGCATATGTGAAGCTTATTTTAGTTAACACTTAATTTTCCCGAGTAATCATAAATGATAAAAAAATGTATAAAACTTACTTTTTAATGTTTTTGTATTAAGTTGTTTCCAAATATATTTTTCATTTTTTTTTTGCGATTTTGAACCACCCTGTATATCATATCATTTTCTTTAAAATCTGTTATTACTTTCACATAGTGATATGCAATTAGTCAAAGATCCGAATAAGAAGCGACCTTTCCCCATCTGTTGTCGTTTAAACACTTTTTTATATATTTGAAACAAAAAACCGCTATTGGTTGGCTAAAAGTTATGGTAAAAAATAAATTAAAAATAAAACAACTTTTACCTTTTTAAGTATAGGTCCGAGTTGGGAGTATAATCTCAACTTTCAATTTTATTATCTTACAAAACAACCTTTAATTTTTTAACAAGTTCTTGATAAGCAGCTTCCCGTTTATTTCGGTCATGGTAATCCTTGTTTTTGATTTGCCATAGACATGGATAAGATTTATACATTTCAATAAATTCTTCAATGATTTTTTTTTTTTGGTTCAGACCAGACATTCTTTAATGTGTTGACGTGCTGTGAAAATGACAACCACCCACACAGAGACTAAACAACAACTAAAGGTTGTCGTTTATGGCAATAACATGAAATTTCGTCAATTTACTTGTTTTTTTAAACGTGCAAACGTATTTTTTTTCAATTGCAAAAATTTGTCTTCGTCCCAATAATGGTATTATCTCTATTTTACACAAAAGTTATTTGTATAATATATGCTTTTTAAACAGTTTTTTAAAAATTAAATCATGATTGTCCGCCCTCTTTCCAAATTTAAAGTTAAAAATTTTAAATATAGAAAAGTTATATAACAACTCTAAAAAATCTTTAAATTTAATTTCCCATAATTTAGTATTTTTGACTTGATTCTTAAATTGTGCGGGTGCGAATGCCTATAGGCGTACGCCGTATAAGGACTATGTATTTGCTGTAAATAAGTGTATCAAACTTACAACTTACCTATACTTATTCCATATTCAAACGCATATTCATAGTAGCGGGAAAAGAAAGAAATCATAGTGGATGTTATGTTATATCTACAAATAATGATTTTATATTCAAGGCAATCATCAGATCACAATAACAACCTTGAAGGACGAACAAGTAAGGTCAAACTAAATTTTTATTATTTTATAGACCTAATTTTGCCTATAAATTAAATTTTAACCAAAGGAATATGTATAGAATTATTATCATGTTTATTGGTACAAGCAGTGCCGGCCTGAGGTGTGAGTTAGATCTATCGAGAGTAGCTCTATAAAGAGTCGCGAAATTCAGCCATATTGGAAATGGACGTTAACGTCACGTGGAACCTTTTTCTTTACCTTCAACTTCAAATTAGAAACATTTAAGATCACATCTTTCAACAAATACCACTTTCAAAACAATGCCATGCGAAATGCACAAATTCTAGACGCCACTGGATTGATCATGAAATATGGTGATTTTACCCAGTCTTGCCAACTTTTTCCGGTTTCATGCCCTTCCTTGTGTCTACGAACTCAACAATTTTTGCTTTTTCGACAAAATCTTTTTTTTTTTTAATTTAAAAGTAGACATTTTTTTATAGCTACAGTGAACAGCATGTCCTGATTGTAAATTTACGAAACCCATAACAGCTCAGTCAGGACAGTGACTGAACTAGAGTAGTGTTTGTTTGCAAAAACAATTACAAAGTCTACCCCATTTTGGTTAAAAATTTGATCATATTGGTGTAGTCTTTGTAAGGTAATTTTATAAACAAATATCTATACTGCTTTCGTCATATAAATATAGTGTTTTGAGAAAGTAACTTAACTGTCAAGCATATTATAACCTATGCGTTTTAGAAAAAATAATATAGATACTAACGAAGAAAATTTAATTTATACCGATAAATGGCTTAAGTTGTCCATTAGCTTAAGTAATTATATCAGGAGTAGGTTAATTAAGTTTAATATACTAGTTTTAAAAGTATCAATAATTAAAATTATTTAAATCTTTACACGTCATTATTCTGAAGAAATGTTGCATGGAGGTGCATTTTACCTCATAAATAATACTGTAAATTCAAAATTTTTAACAATACAAAGTGTCACGTGAAAAACATAACTTTGTCATTCCACGACTAAATAAAAACCTTGCAATAATAAATAGTCTTCACAAAACGATTACCCTGGAGGTATTATACAGCTTTAACCAAAATGATTTAATGAGTTTTTTTATTTGATGTACGGTTTTCGCGTAAATAAATAGAAACCATTTCTCGGCATGGTCAAATCCCTATCTAGTTAAAAAATAAATAAGAAATATGTTTTTTTTTTTACTGTAGAATTTGATATTAGCAATAAAAAAAAAGAAATCAAATTTATTTTAAACTAAATAGGATTTAAAAAAATGCAGTGGGGTACCATTTTTTTTAATAAATAATGAACTTAAGTCTTTGATGTACGACACTGGTGACAATCTTTCTTGTAACCAAAAAATGTCTTCTGATGCAAAGGAAGCGTCCCCCAAATTTTAAAATAGTTTAGACGAATAAAACAGGTTAGCCTTTGTAAAAGAAAACGCAACAAAAATATAGCTACAAATGCTATACTAATATGGTCAATTTTGGAACCGAAATGGGGTAGACTTTATAACTGTTTTTTGCAAACAAAGACTACTCTAGTTCAGTCATCGTCCTGACTGAACTGGTATCAGGGCCGTATTAACTGTTTGAGGCGCCCTATAGGCTAGAATTCCCGGAGCCTATTTTCGACCAAAAAATTTTTGAAGAGCAAAAAAAACGGTCATTCCCTCCTTTTCACGCCTATTTCATTTCAAAAGTATCTTATTCACAAAGAAATTTGTCAACAAAAATCCCTAAACTAAACCTACACTTTTTTAAAACTCCCCTGTGTAGCGCCTATTACTCCCTGTCTGGCGCCTTTTTTTAAATGGCGCCCTAGGCTGTAGCCTAGTCAGCCTAATGAATAATACGGCCCTGACTGGTATAGGTTTTGTAAATTCGCGTCCGGATTTCGTTGCAATTGCAGGGTATTTTGGTTGTTATTGGAGATAACAGATAACGACTTGCAGTCTGTTATCTGTTGCTATACATTTTAGGATTTTTCATGGCTCTCTTGGTTTTTAACATACAGGCCAAATTCCTATTTTTTTTTCATTTTTGGACCTCCTCATATTTCAGTTGTTTTGTAACTTACAAATAAGTAAAAATTGTTATAAGTGGATATTTTTACGTCTAGAATCCAGTGGTGTAGTTAAATTTTTTATATTTTTCGAGAATTGAACCAAAAATCTGATTTTTATTATAGAACACCCTGTATATTTTTATTTAATAAATTATGGAGGATGAGAGTTTTTCAAAAATGTATAATGCCTTAATTTTTTTTATTTTTAGACTCTAAATTATTAACCCTAAGTTTATAACTTTTTACATTTTACAGCAAAATCTAGGTACTAAGTGCTTTAAAATTTGAACTTCTAAGTATGATATCCCTGTTAATTTTAAAGGAACACCCTATATATTTTTAAAAATTTAAATTCATTGAGTTATTTCTGATATAAAACCTATTATACATCCGTATCCTATCTTTTTAGTTTTAGAGAAAACGGAGTTTGAAAGATCCGAACGACCTCACAACAAACAGTGTCATGGATATTGTGTCGACGTCTGGACTTTTTAAACGCCGTTTTCTCTAAGACTAAAAAGATAGGTTATGGGTGTATTATAGGTTTTATATCAGAAATACCTTGAAGAATTTAAATTTTATAATTAAAACTTACCAGGGTTATCATACTTAGAAGTTCAAATTTAACAGCACTTCCGGTTAAACAGAAAGTAGTATTATATTGGTCTCTAAAGGTGGAGTCTTTTAAAAGAACAGTTTTAAGAATTTAAAATTTTTGTAATGTTCATTTGTTTTTCCATAAAACTGCATATTGTGCTATCGTTTGGACATTTTTAAACGCCATTTTCTCCAAAACAAAAAAAGTTAGGTTATGAAAATATTTAGGTTTTTATATCAGAAATGACCTGAAGACTTTAAAAGCAAAAAAATATACACGGTGATCCATTTAAAATATAAAAGTCACAAATGTCACTTCCGGTTAAACTAGAAGTAATACACAGATGCTATTATATCTAAAATTTGCAACCGGTGATACAATATAACGTCCCTAAATTTGAAAGCTATACGGTTGCACTGAAGAAAATAAATTGCTTGATGGTGATTTCATTGTTACCCGGTATATTTTTAAAATGCTCTCATCCTCTTTATTTTAATAAATAAGATATATACAGGGTGTAACCATAATAAAATACAAATGTTTAATTAATATCTTAAAAAATATAAAATTTTAAAACAAAATTTAACTACACCACTGGATTTTACGTAAAAATATATATCAATATTAGTTTTTACTTTTGTTGTAAGTTACAAGACAACTAAAATACGAGAAGGGGTCCAAAAATTAAAAAAAATATCCCCCTGTATGTCAGAAGCTAAGAGGGTTATAAAAAATGTTTTAGTGTCATCTTTTGTTTTATTATAAAGTAGCAACAATCTCAAAGTCTCTTCCATCCCTAATAATAACCAAGATATCCGGCAACTGCAATGATATCCGACACCTTGTACATCTAACATACAAAATAAATATTCTTGAATGTGAACATTTTTCTACTCCATAGAAGTTTGTATAAGGGGGCACTTTTTAAAGAAAAATAATTTAATTGTTTTTTATTTATTTAGTAGGAACTTTCAAAGACATTAAATAAAGTAAACTTGAGATTACTTATATAATAGCAGCTGATTACTTTCCTATTTTCAAAGATAATAATTTAAAATTTGTAGGGTGGTTTTAACTTAAAATATCTTTAAAACTAATAAAGATATCAGCTGTTACATACTTACTGGGTCGCTATACTTTGGGCACTATAAATTAAGAAAAACACCTGAACAAAAAATGTATTTAATTGGTTTAAAAAGTCAGTAACCGTAGTTTCTTACTAGGTTTTCATTATTAATATAAAGGGCCCAATGTATAGATATACAAGGAAAGCCGGAACATAGGCCGTTTTTCTTCTTAAATGCAATACACTGCAGGGACTTTTAAAATTTTAAGAAAGTTCCATGGTTTACAACCTATCATCACAAGAATAAAAATATATTTATTCTTGTGCTATCATTTTAAAATTATTTTAATTTTAATAAAAGTCCATGCAAAACAACATTAATTTAACGTTAAAGTTGCTTACATATAGTAAAATTATTTTTCCAAATATGAATGAAGGAAATCTAAAATTTTTAGTAAACAATATTTAAATCAATTTCTATATTATAAATAATAATAATATTAATAACAGTTAGGTATAACAGATATTGCAGTCTTACATAAACGCGGGTTGTTACAAATATTATAATAATTCAAGACGGTTAAAAAAATATATTTGATAACTAATAGATGGAAAACGATACTTTAAAAACTGGCTTTTAATTGCACAACTTTCCCCTTATTTAACGGGCTTCGTATCTTTTACATTTTACAAATTTACAATGGTCACCTTCGAATTTGCCTCATCTACCGTGCTTAAATTTGTCGCCACTGAAGGTGGCGCCCGGGGCGTACCACGGCTTGCCCGTTCCTAGGTCCGGGGCTGCTTGCCTCTCATTTCCCAAGATGTTCCTCCACTTTTTCACTGACCCCTTTATATGTTCCGGTGTGATTGATAGGCTAAAGAAAATTATTTATAATCTGTTACCTTATATTCTGTATAGGACAAAAATTAAATTAACGTGTTTAGATAAAATAATATAACAAGAAACGAGTATTTGGTGAATATTCTTTATTTAATCACTACTAAAGACATACATGTGCACAGTTTTTTAAATATAAAACTTTAATACCTTAAAAACTGTAAGTTAAATTAATTTTAATCATTAATTTGTCAGCATAAGCAATATGCCTCTGATTGTGAAAGTTGGCTAGCGTTTTATTAAGGGACTTAAATCATTTCAAAAAATATAAAATATTTAAATTTATATACAATGTTACAGAATGTCGGTAAGAAAAATAAAGGGCAGATTCTACATCAAAAAATATAAAGAAAAGTTTTTATAAACATGGTGTTAAACCAGTGGCGGTCATAGGGGGGACCATAGCCGCCCCCCTATTCATGCCACATTCTTTGTAATTGATACATTTTTTTTACCTAAACACACCTAATTGAAAATATGGACATTTAATGATGATATGGCCCCCTCGGAAAGTTGATATGACCGCCCCTGTGTTAAACTTTTTAAAAAGCTGAAAAATTTCGAAAAATACTTTTAGTAAAAATCGTTAGACTGGATATTTATTTGACCAATCTAAAGAAATCCCAGACATTTTACACACATTTGCACAGTCATTAGCGTGCTATTTTTTTGTTAGAAATATTCTATTTGTTGCCGCTCGAGACGCTACTAAACGTATTTAATGTAATTACGTGTGAAAAATTACTTCCTTGATGCTATAATAACATTGCCAACTTAAAAAAATTAAGTAAAGTATATTTAAGATAATATTTGTTTTTTTTTTTACTAGTTTACCACTCTGTATTCTGAGAACGAAGAATTTGCAGACATGTTTATATAAACTTTCTTTATATTTTGAATGGTCAAAATTAGGTCTAATTTTGTTTTATAACGTTTTGTAACACCTTGTAGATTAGGTTTTAAGATAGGCAGCAGACTAGCGCGTAACAGAATGGAAAGGAAGCGAACCGAAATTTTGAATAGCATATAAGTAGGTTATATGCATAGTCCGCATACTATCGCAGAGACTTGTTGAGTTTGTAGGGCATATAAAAACCACAAAGTCAAGAACGTACGTGTTTCCTAACAGGCTTTGAGACGAGTATTATGTTATGGGTATATTAACCAATTAAATAGCCATACGGGCGGATAGGCTGTAAGTGCGCGCTCGTGGCAATGATTTAAAATTTCCTTTCCATTCCGTTCCTTTCCATTCTTTCATGTAACTAAATGGGAGTTCCTCGGTATTCCGATCCACGACAGGGTACGGATATCCATTTAGTTATATGTTTTTAAAATTTCCGCACACTATCGCGGATCGGAATACCGAGGAACTCCTATTTAGTTATATGCTTTTAAAATTCACCTTCGCTTCCATTCCATTCCGTTTCGCGAAAGTATGCTGTACGCTTTTATGAAGCTCACAACGATTTTTTTAATAAATAACAAGCACATTAAATACAAATTCATAAACTTTTCTAAAGTTAAATTTATAACTTCCCTTACATATTAAAAGTTTTATTGATTTTAACCAGAAATGCAAATAGCAAGTATTGATAAGCAACAAATATGTTTTGTCATCTCTAAGAAGAAGACCAAGAACTATAACTATTTAAACCGCAGTAAAGACGTAAACACAAAATAACTAGCTATAGTTATTATATTCTGACGTATATAGATGATAACTTTCCATACATCCCCTTTTCTTGAGTAAAAAATCGGGCACAGTTACTAAAACATTTGTCCTATAACAGTTAAAAAGTTGACAACCTTATGAGCCATCTAAAAAAATGATTAGCTTAAGCTACGGTTTGCTAGGACTGTCGGTCAGTCGAAACCGACGCAGATTTACGTTCGCCCAAATCAAATATTTACTTGAATGAGCTTTTATTTAAAAGTGTATATTAAATTTGGGCTAACGTAAATCGCCTCGGTTTTTGCCAACTGACAATCTTAGGAAACCGTAGCTTTAAGTTTAAAACTGTGAAACCTAGCTGCGCTGTACTTTTCATTTAGTAAGCGTTAGAAGGCTAAAATTCCAATTACTTTAATTTATCATACCTACATAAATGTAGGCAGATACAGGATGTAAGATAAATTACAAACTACCTAATGGAGTTTAGTAAAACTAAAAGTAGAAAATTTCTCTTTTAAATTTTTGTTTAATGTTCCGAAGAAAGATAAGTAAACATTTGGGTTTTTGGTTAATGAATAAGAAATTCTTTAATTTAAATTGTTTTTTTAACCCTTTCCCCTATACCATTAAATCTGCTATAAAAAAAGTAGTAGTAATACATATTTATTTTGTTGTACAGTTTTTACCTGGAAGACGACTGCTTAACCATTTAAAATGTTGTGCATTTTTAAATACAGGGTGTCCAGTAAAAACCGTCAAATTTATAGGGGTAATTCTACAATAAAAATTAGAAAAAAACACTTTTTATGAACATAATGTCCTACACGTGTTGTTAAAAATTAAAATATATATTTTTTTATAATAACTTTAATACTAATCTCAGATATTTTGAAAGAAATTAGGCTACGCCTTCTATGCATTAAAATTAATTGTTTGGCATACAGAAAAAAATTATTTTTATAGACAAAAATCGTAAATTTTCATTTATTTTGAAAAATTTGATCTCCTGACTCTTTTTTTTTTTGATGTGCGGTTTTTGCTAAAATAAATAAACACCAATAAAATATAATAAAAAATAAAGTAAAATAAAAATAAATATAGACCAAGTCATGATCAAATCCCTATCTTATTGAATTATAAATACCAAAGGTAATTTTTTACTGTGGAATTTCATGACCAAATGACCATGTCGAAAAATGGTTCTTATTTATTTGCAAAACCTTTAAAAACATCAAATAAAAAAGTAAAGGGATCAAATTTGTTCCAAAGTAAATAATATTTTTAAAAATATTTTTATTTTAAAAATATTTACTTTAAACTCCTCATGGATCACACCAGTAAACATTTTTTTCCTTGTATACCAAAAAATGTCTTCTGGTGCATACAAATTTTATTCTAAATGTTTTAAAAATATCTTAATTGGTATAAAAGTTATTAAAAAGAACAATAATTTTTTAAAAACTTTTAACACCTAGTAGTTCAAAAACTAATACATTTGGGACATATGGAAGTTTTTTTTCTATTTTTCGTTGTAGAATTACCCCTTAAAGTTTGCCTGTTGAGTTACTGAACATCCTGTATATTAAGATTATGGAAGTTAAGTGTACGGCCAGACTGAAAAGCGACAAGCTTGGGATTTTCGGGGAGCGACTTTTCGCATTGCCAAGGCTGCAGGTTAATCTATGGATGGTGGAGGGGAGGATAACCATCTGAATGTTTTAAAAAGTGTCCGTCGAAAGGAGCAACTTAAGGTGGCGCCACAGTAGCCAGAGGAGATTTTTTAACCAATGAGCATGAATTATTAGAGTGAGATACAAAATGAAAAAGGACAGATAGATACAAAGTAAAAAAAGGAAAGAAATACCAAAATCTCTCCACTGGCTACTGTGGCGCCATCCCAATTTGCTACATTCCGATGGCCACTTTTAAACTTGTCCGCCATAAAAGATGGTTATCCTCCCCTCCACCATCCATAATGTTATCTTCGCCCGGCCGATGGGTGTCACTGTGGCCAATCCGAATATTTTAACTTTTTATCCGACGTCGTACGAGTTAAAAATATTTTAACTTTTACGATCATCGTGCGATTTTTAACCTCACTTTTTTAAATTCTCTTCAAAACTGCTGCAGTGCTTGTTGCTTGTTTTTTATTTGCTACTTAAAAAAAATATATAAAATTTGGTATTTTGTTGATCGCGAAATTTTTAGACACCGAGCATATTGTGTTCATTACGCTAATAATGTGCTTCTTTTATCCCTCCTTTACCTGTTAAGAATAAAAATAAAAGAAAATCAAAAAGGTTTTGGGTCCGAGACATTTTTTAAATCTTCAAGAGACTCCACGTAATTCTCTGATGTCATGTTTATATTATGACAAAAACAAATGTGGACGTAATATTTTTACAAGCATTCACAAAATAAATACAAAATAATTTTACAAAAAGAAAAACTAAAAAACCGTTGAAATTTGAGGTTAATTACTTAAAACTTCTTCTCGTTGTCTTCTTTCAAACATATTTAACGAATTTCGGATACGCCGATCGGACCCATGAGAATTGCCATATTTCTGCCAATAAAAACGACAGAAATTTCGGTTACCGGATATCGAAAACGGACGCATGAGACGCACGGATTCGTACGAACTCGTAAGAAATCCTCCGAAGCGAAAAAATTGATTTGTTAACTTGCTTGTGGTTATATTGCTTACGATTTTTGTTACGAATTCGTACGAGTTCGAACGTGTTTTGAATACGACCAATAATTTTTTTTTGATAGGTATTCGTACGAATAACTTGCGTTTTGTGAATTATGTTTTGAGGTTTTAAGGAGAACATGATGGATTGCGATATACTAATAACTTTAGTACACGGAAAAAGATCTTTATGGGATCAAAAAGCAAACAATATCGTAACAGAGAGTTAAACAAGAAATTATGAAAAGAAATAGCAGTTGAAATGAAATAAGGAGGTAAATATTCCTGTTTTAATATTTTTTAAGAATTTTCAGTAGAAAATATTTCACTAATGTTGAAGTTTCAAAATATACAACTCTGATATATACTCCATATTCATATTATGATCGTACTGTTAATAAACTGATCCAGTGTAACCACACACTCATCTTAAATTCGTAAGAATTGATTTGTACGAATTCGTGAGAACAAATTTTCGTACGAATTTTTATCTAATGTAACCGCAGCCTTACAATTTAACATGCGGCCTTCGTACTGCGAAAAATCATCGCACGCTTGTCGCTCTTTAGTCTAACCGTTCCCTAAGAAACCCCCTTAGTTAACATAAATGTTATACAACACTGTGGTTAAATAAAATTTTGTTTTTTTACTCTTCTAACAAAAATTTCTTTAATAAAATATTTAGTTATACCGGGTGTCTCTACCTTATTTCTTATTAACATCTAACCTCTAAATATTTTTAATTTTAAATTTAGAGATCCATAAATGTGATAAAACTGCAAATTTTAGATCAGGTAGTCACGGAAAAATAAACGCAAGTCTTTTGTTTTTATGGCCTCTACCGTCGTCTAAACTTTTGAATCCTCGTATTTATGGTATTGGCGATTTCTAAGATCAATGAGACCTCTGGTGGTCTACGGCGCAACCTAAGAAAACAAGTGATCGGACATGTTTAACCATTAAAATGGATATAAATTTAATAATTTTTATTTACTCTATTATGTTTAACACGCGTTTTTGAGCCTTGTGCGTGAATAGCTGTGTGTTTTGCTATCATTTTAATCAAAAAGTCTTTTTTTTCACCTATATTAAAACGTTTATTTGGCATCAGAAGAGCCGTTAACATCTAAAATAAAAAGACGCGTGTATAATTAAAATAATATGGTTGGGATTTAAAATTTATTCTCCTTCCACTGTGCATCTACTATCGGAAGTGCAATTGAGGTATGAAAATACTGAGCTTAGTGTCAAAAACAGATCTTTACTCATTCCGAAAAATGTTTTACATTGCGCTTTCTTCACTAATCAAAACTAACAAAAAGGTCTGTTAAACCATCAAGGGCACTAGTTACAAATCAAGTTTTAACACACTTAATACGTATAAATCTATTCAAATTCACGGATGTATTGAAACTTGAATAGTATTTTAAACCGTTTTAATACCCGAAATCCGTAACAGGATCAAAGCAAGCTACCTGCATATTACCTACTTCTTTCGACTTTGTTTACGTTTAGCAGCGCCCCCATCGGTAGTTAAAATCCCCAATTAAGTTAATTTTTTTAAATGGATTAAGGATGAATTACTCTAATAGGTAAATAGAGTATTTTTTAACAACAATTAAATAACACAGAATTAAGATTTTTAGTTAATAGTATATAACAAAAATCTTAACTTGTTTTTTTTCTACTAACTTTAACCAGCCCGGCCCGTAGCCGGCAGTACTGACAGACAAATAAGGTAGATTGGAAAATAAAACTGGTAATTATTAGTTTATTACCTTAGAGACTGTCTATTTTTTTTTTAGTTTATATACCATTGTGATTATAAAAAAACAACTGATGAGTATGCTAGTTGGTGCTATTAGGGAAAAATAGTTAATATGAATTTTGATAATTGTCTGAAAAGTTGCGGCAACTCTAATATTGATGAATTGATGAAATTTAGTATACAGGGGTTTTTGGGACGCTGATCACCAATCTGATTTTTTTCGAAAATGTTTCGTTCTCAAAATATCCATCATCAAAGTTAAAATTCACACTAACCTTATTTTCATTATAATTTCCTTTCTTTTTGAATAAAATTTTTGATTTAAAGCTAAAGTGGCACAATATTTGATGTTTTTCTTTTAAAACCGTTTTTTTATGTATTTTACGCTTTTTATCAAATAAATTGCGAAATTTCCTTTTAAAAACGCTGCACCGTTGTATACACTGCTCCAGCACATTCACCAAAAATCTGCTGCGTTTGAAAGTGAAGCTATGCAATATAATGCAAAAAAGGGAAAAACACGTAGAAAAATGGGATTTTAGAAGGTTAAAATCAAATATTGTGTGCCACATTAGTTTATAATGAAGACTTGTGTGCAAAAAGAAGGGATAATGGATGATGTGATTTTCAATTTGATGATAGAGATTTAGAAAACAAAACGTTTAAAAAAAAAAAATCTTTAAGATTTTTTATCAGCGACCCGAAAAACCACTGTATACCAAATTTTGCCAAAATCGGAGTTGCCGCAAATTTCTAGACAATTACCTGGATTTTTATTATATATTTTTGACTTCTGTTTGGTATTAAATTGTCGGCAAAAGTATTCTCGTTCCCTATTATAGTGAGCCACCCTCGATCCATCTGAAAAAATTGACTAACAAATAAAATGCCAGTGTAGTCGGAATGTCACTGTCTATTCAAATAAGTAAAAAATATACCTGGTAAACCGGAAGTGATAGAAAACAGCTAAATACGTTAAACAACGCACATTTAGGTAATATACCTACAAACCGAATTTTATTTTAACATCTTAAAAAATAAAAATATCGCAGGGGTGAGCCACCTGCTAGACACCCGATATAGTCTGGTTGCGCCTTAAACCGGGGTAGAGACGGTCATGCAAAACAATCACATTTGTATAAAAAGCCCATGCTTCAGCGCAAATATCATTCCGATTAGTAACGTCGTTTACGGGGTTAACAAAATGGATCTTTAGCGCCAGGAACATGTAATGCGTGACTTTGTAAATATGTATCATGGTTATCCATTTGCCTCTGGAACGGTAAAAATATCTAATGTATACATTGATAAAAATGAAAAAAAATAGTACTAAATTACGCTCATATTCAAGTTGATCACACCACTCTCTGCCAAAACTGACGCTGAATTAAATCTGAACCGTGTTTATCGAAAACTTCATTTCACATTTGCTTTCATGCAAGTGCGTTTCTGTTTTGCATGACCGTCCACCGGTATGGAAACATAACGGCCGACCATAGGGAATGCATGCATTTATTCCTTTCCACTACTCTACTATGTACTCTCCTACAATTTACCTCCGAACGAGCACGTCAATTGGCGCCAGACGAGATCAGGGGCTGCCGGCACACCGCTGCCACCTTTCGTCAGACGGGGCCCGGGTCGTTCCATACCTGTATACCTCGTTTAAGAAACAAACAATTTTTCACTAAGTAGCATAATATCTTACTATGGTGTGCGTATATACATACCCAGAGTGCAACTTCATAGTTTAAATTAAACAAAACAACTTTGATCCACATAGTATTATTTAACATAAAAGAGTAGACCAGCATTATTTTACGATTTTTATTATTGAACGTATGCCAAGGTAGCTCATAAAAACCTTCCGAACTTCATCTGTCTAAAAAATATTAATAAAATGTATTTTTTTTTGTTTAACATTACTTAAGGACAGATATTTTACCTAAAAATACAAGTTTGTTCAACGAGGACTAAACAGAGTAAAGAATTTTCTTGTATTTAAAACATCCGAAATGCCTAATCCTTAAACGACAACACGGGGTCACACGTGACCCCACCGAATAATATTTTATACATATTTTTTGTCAAAGTTGTTTTATAATATTGCTGCTATACCTAGCTTTGCAGCTTGGCTGTTACTATTACCATAGCAAAAACGTATGCCGCAAAAATGTATTTCCTGAATTATTGGTGTTTAGGTTCGCCGGCGACCCCTGTTGTTGTTTGCGTAACAAAAAGACGTGTCTATCAAAAAAGAATATTAAAGTTAAAACAGATTAAAAGACGACATAAGGAAAGTAATAACCATATTGACAATAATGATTATTACTTAAATGATATTGGAAGTGAATCTGAAGAACAAGAAAAGAAAGAAGTGAAAGCAGTCGAAATGTTGTATGAGCCAACTAAAAATAAATCGTGATGATGAAGTACCTTTAGCACATCTACAAAAAAGTGATTTATGAGAGCAGAGGTTATAGATGGTACTCTAAACCTTTTTTATTATACATGGACAAGGAAAAATTTACTTTGCATCTTTCTAAGCCTAAAGGGACAAAAGCTGAATAGGAAGCTTGGAAATTTTATTTTGACAACAACATGCTGCATAAAATTGTTACTTATACAAACGAAAAACTACGTCGAATTAATAACACTTTTAAAAGCACAAAGCTATAGAAGACTGACCAATAAATCAAAATTGGAAGACTTAATCCTTTACCGCACACAAGTAATGCTTTGAAGAATAATTATGAGAATCTAAGGAAAATTTGCAGAAATATATTTTTTTATATACAAAATCATTGTTTTAATTACAAATCAACCAACAAAAAGAAAGTAGATAGGTGTTTTGCTGATTAAACTTTAAAATAACAAAAATTTCTTCATGGGATCATATGCGAACCCTGTTGTCGTTTATGTGTGAAAAATTTTATGTTGTCCTTTAAGGGCTAAGATTAAAATGTTTTAACACTTTTGTTAAGTGCATCCACAAAAGCACAGGATACCTTTTTTTGGATGTAATTTAATATGAAATATCGTCAGTGTAATTTGTAAAGTGCTTAACTCCATATAACCCAGATCATCAATGGAAAACTGTCCAACTGCTTTGAATTGTATCAGATGTCAAGATTTAATAAATTTAACTTTAAGAAATACATTTTTATTAATTTTTCTTTCATACTAAATAATTTTTTTATTATCGGCTACCACACATTACTGTAAAATTTTGCCTTAAAATATTCTTCTGTAAAATTTCTAAAAATGGAGTTACGCACTTTGCGAATTTTACTGACAATATAGTCTAACCTTTGTACAGGGTGGCGCCTTTTCGTTGACATTACAAGGTATAGCGAGAGATAGAACAAATCTGGTTGCACAATCTTGTTTTCGATTTTTGAAACAAATTTGGTGTTAGAAGTAAATCGTGGCTAACTGGATTCGTTTTAAAGATAGCGAATGTTTTTGAAATTTTACCAATTTGTCCATGTACTTGTAACTCGCTTAATATTAGATATAGAAAAAAAGTAAGTAGGAGAGTTTTAGGGATTTTTACGTATAATTCCGTTGAGTAGGAACCTTTAGTTTTCCATCGAGTTTTATTTTAAAGTTACAACACAATATTGGACTTATTTTTGATCATCAGTTGAAAGGTCTCCTTGAAAGCTGTAAGAAATATCACATTTTATATATAAATTTTTGAATTGTGGCCATCATCAGGTTTTTTTTTTAATGAAACACCCTGTATATTATATTACTTTTGCAAAAATATTTCAAAGAGGTTAACTAAAATACAACTTTTGATAAGTATATTTTTGTAGTTTTGGAAATATCTAAATCTATAAAATACTAGATATACAATCGCACTATAAGATTTGGAAGCTTAGGATACCTTATATTTCCCAAACTTTTAGAGACAATTATTTTAATT
>JACEGR010010439.1:0-19071 GCA_014170235.1 Listronotus bonariensis
AAGCAAACCTTTATGTTAATAAGAAAGGGCTTAAAATCAATAAAAAACATGTTTTGAAAGAGGTTTTATTGTTAAATTAAATATTGTGTGCCAATTTAGTGTGTATATCAGGAATTTTGTTCACAAAAGAAGGGGAAATATAGTAAAATAAGAATAGTTTGAATTTCAACTGATATGTTGACCAAATGATCTCGGGATCCGAAAAATCTTTTGATTTGTGATCAGCGCCTCCGTATACCACAATTTTCGTCAAAATCCAGTTGCCGCAACTTTCAGACAATTACCTTCTTTTACGAATGGAAAGTTTGAAAGCACGAGCCGTCAGGCAAGTGCGGCAATCCCATAAGTTAAAAAAGACACTTTATGCATGTGTTACATACAATATTTTTCCAATGACCGTATCAAAACTTCCCAAAGTACTCATTTACGCATGTTTTATTTATCTAAACCTATTTATTTTAATTTTTGCAGCACAGCCATTATATATTGCAACAAAAATCGGCCGACATGATTTTCCTTGTCCAATCTCAAATTCATTTTTTTCACTAATTTTGTAGAGCTAATCACGAAAGTCATACCTTACTTTTTGTATCACATCAGGTTTTTAGTAAATTTAACTTACTGGCCGTTGTCGAGTATTTTCTTGAACAAAATAAATTAAATTTGGAATTTGGCGCTCTTGTTTCTCGAATTGTGCGCCCTCTCGTGAGAAAATATATCAGCTCGCGGCGTAATAACACGACCAGTCCAAAACCGGTTACATGAAAATAAGCCTTAACAGTTACTTCTATTTACAAACTTTTTAGAGAAATTATTGTGCTTATTTAAAAATTAGTTCACGTGCACCACTCTTTGATATTTTTGTACATTTTATTAATGATTAGTGGTTGAAAACTCCTAAAAACAGAATGTCTTCTAGAAAGTGTAATAATAGTGCAGATACATTTGAGCTTACATTTGTGGAAATTTATGACTTCAAAGCAAAACAAAAATTCTGAGTTTGTGGAAAATTCATATAATGCTTATTTTGGTTTCAAAATACAACTAAAATCAGGACTCCGCAGTTAGTTTGTACTATTTGTGTTGAACAACTGAGGCAGGGACAAATCGCAAACGACACACCTACCTGGCAGACCTATGATATGGAGAGAGCAAACTAACCATATTGATGATTGTTATTTCTGTTGCACAAATGTAAAAGGTTTTAATGCTAAAAATAAAAACAAGATAGCCTACGCAAATGTACCTCGAAGTTTACACGTCCGATTCCACACTGGTCCAGGCATCCGCAGTGCCCCTTCCAAGCTCAATATCTGATCTTAGTTCAACATCATCAGAAGAGGTAAATTTACAGCGTCAAGAGTCAACAGAAGTTTTTGAACCAATCTTAAATCAACCAGAGAAATTTACTCAAGGTGAATTGAATGATTTGGTTAGAGATTTGAATCTTCTAAAGAATCTGCTCAACTTCTTTGGGTCTAGACTTCATGCACAACACCTGTTAGCTCCGAATACATATTTTGCTTGGTATAGAAAACGTGAAGAAGAATTTGTATCTTTCTTCAGTCAAGAAGAATCATTAGTTTATTGTACAAATATTCTTGATCTCATTGGAAAAGTTAGGAGCAACAATATGATCCTGGAGCATGGAGACTTTTATAGATTCTTCTGAAGCGGAGTTTAAAAAGGTGCTCCTTTACACAACACTCATCAATACGCTTCTGTTCCAGTCGCTCACTCTGTTCATTTGAAGAGGATCGTAAGAAAATTTGGGAAAACAACGTTACTAGGACAAAATTGGATATGAAAACGAGCAGGCTGGCAGCTTTGTGGAGATCTGAAAATTATAACTATGTTGTTAGGTCAGCAGTCAGGGCACACAAATATCCCGTTTTTTGTGTGAGTGGATGGTAGGTTCGAGAGAAGCACTACGCAAAAACAATGGAATCCTCGAATAAGTCTCAACCTGAACCAAAATGTTATACGAAATAATCTAATTGATCCAAAAACTGGACTATTTCACTTCATATTAAACTCGGTATGATGAAACAGTTCGTTACACTGGATGAAGAGTGAGTTTGAGGCGATCTGGTACTCAGATTATCGAGCAAAATAGAGAAGGAGGTTCGATGGGCGGCGATTGACTTTGAGGATGATAGAAAGCCTGATGCAACATGAATACTGCTAATTAGGCTTGCTGGGTCCAAAGATGTTGTCAACAATTTTTTAGGGAATAACAAACACCCTGACTATAAGAATAAGGTTGCAAACCTATTAGATAGGTATAAACAATTGGGGTGTAATATGAGTATTAAACTCCACTTCTTAGATTCACATCTGGATTTTTTTTTCCTGATAATCTTGGTGGATTATAGTGAAGAGCAAGGAGAAAGATTTCACCAAGACATAAAAACTATGGAGACAAGGTACCAAGGTCAATGGAATGTGAATATGATGGCTGATTACTGTTGGTCACTGAAACGTGATATTACTGAAGATACTCACAAAAAATCACACCTAGACGTAATTTTGTATCTAAACGTAAAAGATGTCACTCTAAATAATTCTATAGCAATGCTTACACTTGATTTTTTCTTTGTAACTGTTTAAATATATGTATTTTTAATATAATTATTGACTTTATCTAGAAATTTTGAAAAAAATGCTTTTTTCTTTTTGTAGAAAAACCTGATGTGATGGGGCAAATATGTATGTATTTCTGTGTTTAGAATGCTATAAATTGGTGATATTTTTACTCAAACAAAAACAACGTTCAAAATTTTCATTTGTCGGCCGGTGAAATCATAGCCTCCCTATTTTTTTTGGAGACAGTTATTCTCTTTATAATTATACATTTAATATTTAACTTTAGAAAATTTTATTTATTTATTTATTTCAATTCTTCAATCACATAGGTTCCTTGAAAGGAACAAAGCATGCGTCAATTATAAAACTTAACCTAACAATAAATATTTTAAAAACTAATATATAACTAAACTGAAAAGAACATATAGAGTACAAGTTAATAAACGGTATAAAAGACAAACAGTAAATACACTTTATGAAAAACAAACAGACAGATGAAAAACAAACAGACATATTAAGACACCAGAGAAACAAAGGAAAATAAAAGGTTGATTAAAATTCTATTTATGTTCTCACTTTTTGTAAAAATAATACTTAATCAGTATAAATTCCTTTTTAATTTCCTAGTCATAAAAATTCATTATTAGTAAAAATTTCAATAATTTCTATTAAATTTATTTGCAAACTATCGAATTTTAAAACCAGTGACACATGAACTAAAAGAAATAATGACGAAATAAAAGGTTACTTGACCGTTTGGTTCAGTTGATGTCGCGTTTACTCTTACATTGCATAAATTGATATAAATTTAAGTTTATTGTAGTAGGCATTGAAACATAACACTAATTCAAAGTGTGAAAAAAAGCTTCGAAGATTGGGGCATTTTCGTTAGGGGCGCGATTCAAAATTTACCTGCTTTTTTCCTGTTTGTAGCCCAATTTTTGCCAAAAATGTATGAAGAAGAGCTCAGGGCAAAGAACTTGATTTTATTACCGAAGTTCTGGTGTTAAGATTCCTAAATTAGTATACTTTATACAATCACAATTGAGACAGCAAAAAACCAGAATTCCACGCAGACAAAAGGCGGCTTCTTTGTTAGGCATGGGCAGAGGGATAAAAATTTAATAGAGCAGTTATAATAAATTAATTATTAATTTACATATCTATTATAAAAATGTTGATTTTTATTTAAAGTAAAAGTCTATAAACAGCCATTTGAGAGGATGTTAGTTTTTTAACAGGGCAAAATTGGAATTTAATAAAACAATTTTATTAGATTATTGAGTACCTACTACAAAAATGTTTTTTCCTTTTTATTATCGCCATCAGTGTTTTCAGAACTTGATTCGTCATTTATATTTATAATGATTGGAAAATATTTCTTAAAGTACAAAGAAACTTATATTCATAATCAAGAAGGTCTTTTAGTTTCTGCTAAACCATTCCTAAAGTTAGAACTTTACTTGTCCTGGTAAAAGTCGTACATAACGTGACGAATAAACTCCTTGGCGCCTGTATCAATTTTATTAAAATAATTTTTTATATTTAACCGGGTAACCATAAATATAGTATAAGGCAGCTAATAATTACCTATAAAAATACAAATTTGATATTGGACTATGTTAAAGAATAATAATGAGTGCATATAAAACTAAAACTTCTTCGTATTTTTTTTAATTGCAACCTTTGCCGTGTACCAATTTGGTAATCATGTTTTAAATATTATTTTCCAGTTTTGGTCCCCTTGTTAAGCTACGCTTACGGCTTTCATAATCTGCCTGAACTAAAATTTTCGCTCAACCAATTACTGCAATAAATCTGGTTTAATGGGGTTATTGTGTTGTTTTTTTATTATTTTGTTTTCTTAAAAATTACTTAAACGTACGCTTATGATTTGCATAATTTGTAGAAATTCAAGATCTTATATAATTTAGTCTAATTGAACTATTGTCTTCTTTTATTGTTTGTTTTTTTAATGGCCGCCAAAATGCCATTTTATTTTTAAATTAAAAAGTAGAATTGTCCAATAATAATTATAAACTTAAAAACAAACATACACACAAACTAATTTACCTTACACAGTAAATAAAAACGTTTATCAAAATCCAAATTGGGCACCTAAAACATAAAGTAATAAATAATACAAATAAATATGTGACGACACTGTCGAATACTCGCAGGTGCATGAGCTCTGAAGAAAGCTAAATAGTTTTTATCCCGCCTTAAAATCTCCAACCAATCTCACTACGTTAAATTCGAATTACTCCAATAAGATTTATCCCCGCCTACCATTTTGCATCACAGACTCGTCAAGTCCACGTTGACCCTCTACGGGGAAAGGTCAACTATGATATAGGCTATTTTTGTCAATGGGTTACGTTGTAAATTGATAATACCCCAATTATTGTGTTGTCTTAATTAGGATTGTATAAAGTTTTATCAGTCTTATTGCATTACAACAGTTGTGATATTATTTAAGAGAATAGGTGAAGGGTCTGGTTAGTTCTGGTAAGCAAGTCCTTTTTTTATTTCTTAGTCAAACCCAAGATTAATACACACCGGATAAACTGTAAAGTTAACCGATTTATTTACTAATTACACAGTTGTAGACATTAGTGCCCCAAACGGAAATGCAAGTATATCTTTAAAGGCTTTTTATCATAATTTTCCTTCCTCTTCAGATATGGCCACAAAATTTGGTAGACTTCTTTTAAGCATTATAATACATTGTTTGATGTAAAAGTTTTTTTTTTAATTTTACTAGTGGCGTTCGAAGAAGATTTTTATTGAATCTTTTTTAAGGAAAAATGGTTTGCCACCACTGATCTCGATGGATTTGCAATGTTATTACCTGCGCGAAACAAAAGTTACATTTCATGGGCGAAAAAACCGGTTTGTGCGCAAGCCAGTTGAGGGTAAACGCACCCGGCGCCAAGTACGGTAGCTAGTGAGCGTCACGGTCGGACCGCAGATAAAGGGCACGGTGTGCCGGTGTTTGCATTTTGCCACCGGTTTTAAGTGCGTATGTTCGTCCACCCATTCATTTGCTAACTGCGCGATGGCGTAAAAATCCGAAAAATGCTTTTTGCCACAGTGGATCTAAATGTAGGTTATCTATGTTTGCCACTGCTTCTTTTTCGTATCAATATTTTTTTTAATACTCGTTTACTATGGAGTTAATTTAGTTCCTTAATACCTTTCAGTACGACAAACGGCTTTCGTTTCAAAGATAAAAGCCATTTTGATGCACGGCAAAATCGCTAAAATCTGATATGGTGTCGTATGTAAGACTCGTTTTTGTCTAATTTGTATTAAAAAAGGTCAAAAACTTACATTACTACGATTTAAACCTAAAAGAAATCAGTACTTATAATTTTTAATACAAGCCAAAGAAGAATTTTGCATACAAAACACCATATCAGATTTTAGAGATTTTACCATAAAATAAAATGGCTTCTATTTTTTTAAACATAAACCGTTCGTCAATAACAAGAGACCAAATTATCTTTGAAGTAAATGGTTATCTTAAAAATAATATTAATTTAAAGGAAAAGCAGTGACGTACTATTTTTATCTTGAAAAAAATTGAATACAAATCTTTTCGACCGCCAGTGATATTTTTAAAAGCTTTTACAGCAAAAATGTCATGTAATAGTTAAAATAAGTAAATTATATTTTGTGGACATATCTGGAGTGGTAGGAAAGTTATAATAAAAAATATTTTTTTGTTAAAACTGTTGAAACTCCTGTATTGTGGAAACGAAACATTTTCGAACTTTTGAAAAATATTCTTATTTTCTAGCTTTCTATACTGTGTTAAGAGAAATATACTTACTTAAAAACAACCCTGTATAAGCTTTTTTCAGGACCTTAAAATATTGCCCTTTTAAATTCTGAACCCCCATGCAGAAAATCCTGTACAGCTAAAAATTAAGATTAAAAGCACGTGTTTTTCTCTACGAAGCAGGACTTTTAGTGTATTTCTTGGTTTATTGGACTTTAGTTTCTCATTTAACTCCCATGAAAATACATGTATCTTTAACCTACAGAAAGTAGACCCAAAGGAACGAGGAGTAACGATAGTATATTAGGTGCTTTGTTTTGTTCAAACGACCTACTGTAGACGTTTTAATCCCTTTATAGCTTTTTAAATTTATAAGTAGTAATTTCGATTTAAAATATTTGCAAATTAAAACAAAATTGATTCAATTTTATTTTAAACGTTTTCTATATTACATATATCATTTGAGTGAGAAAACATTTTTTTTTACTTTTTAAAACCTCGTAGTTTAAAAACGTTTAGGTCATATGTTTATATAAAATCTTTTTTCTTATTTTTATTGTAGAATCGTTTGGTTAAGTTTGAGTACTTTTGCCTTAAAATTTTAGAATCTGTAAAGCTCGATTTGTGTGTCAAATATCAACTGGATTGGATAAAAAAATAAATACAATATGACAGAAAAAACCAAAATAAAAATTGAACTTTGACGGTATGTAACTTGAAAACGAATTACATTTTGAAAAAAAAATATATGAAGCTCTATCTTTTCTTTGTCAAGTGGAATCACCCCCTTAAGTTTCGTGATCGATTTTTGAATCATCCTGTATAAAGTTTCGCCAGAGTTCGCATACCCACCAACGTTTTTTGTTTTCTTTTCTTTGACGAAAAAATATGTATTCAACACAAATGCCCGGCACTGCCTCACTTCTCAGTGACATATTTTTCTTTGGTCTAGACTCAATCACAACCTATTTTAAAACTAAATAATTTGCAAAGGGAAACATCTAGACAAAAGTTTAAGTTTTTGTTTGCGAGCGTAAATCTGGACTAGGCTTTAGGGATTGGTTTGAGAAGCCAACACTAGAGTAAAAAAACACAAATTTTATTTTTTTATTAAAAAAAATAGGTACAAAAAAAACATAAAATAAAACTTCCGAATTTTAATTTAAAACGATAATTTTAGGCGGTTTCTGCAAACACTCGCTACATTAAATTTTATTTGGTTGATAAAAAATTTAAAATGAGCAAACCACGTATATTTATTTTTTTCTCGCAAAATTAAATTTTAATAATTTATAGGAAACAAATTGCCACAGGAAGTAAGTATATTATAAATTTGGATTGCAATCGAGATTGGTGAGAGGTAAAACAGCCGATCGATGGTAAGGCGATTTGGCATTTGCTATTCTCATCGACTGTGTATGACATCACAGGAAGAATTGCCTGCATCAACATTGTTATAATATTAACTTTTGTGCAGAATATAGCATTACACAATTTATACTATTAATATTAAGTGCTTGTTTAAAGTCAAGATCTCTCCTCCTAACTTTGGATACGTCCGATTTATAAAAATTTATGGACTTTTAAGAATTAACATAAACCAATAAACTGTAAGCCATATGCAAAACTTTTTCAGTTATTTTCTATCAATTCATAACTCGCAAAATGCTTCAAGAGGGTTGTACATAAATCGTTGTGAGCATCAGCTGCGTCTCCAATGGTGGAATTGTACACGGTGCTCCAAAAAAATATATTAATAATAAACTTGTGTTTTTTTAATGGAACACCCTGTATAGCTGTTCATTTTTGGATTGTAGGAGTAAGAATAAGGTGTGTTTTACAGCGATCCCTATACCAAAACTGAAAGGTTTTTAAAATTTGGGATTTTTGAAAAAATTATGACAAAAACAAATATTTTAATATATTGTGAACACCTAGTATAAAAAAGTATACATTTTGGAAATTTTAAAAATATACACTTTTGGGAATTTTAAAATAAGTATACATTTTAATTAGGTTACTTAACATTGGGAATTTTGCTAAATAAAGATATACGTGAGGTGTCAAGGTTTTTAAAGTATAAATTAAACAATTTTCTAGGTTACTCTTATAATAATAAATCAAAAAAAAACAAATACTGGAAAATTTGATATTTAAAGAAGAGAGAAAAAGTTATAAAAAATTAGATAAGAAGTAGGTAAAGTGAAGTCAAGTATAAAGTTAAAGTTTTAGTTAAGCTCCCGTACGGGCTACTCCTAGTGTAGGGTATGTCCGTACTAAATTAAGTTAGTTCATAAAATGGAAAGTTAGTTTTTGTCCATTGGTCTCATTGTCCCAAGAAGATAGTTCCATATGGTACATTTGTCCAAGTGACGTAAAGGGCCCTATATGTATTTCAAATTATACGTCACAATATCTTACCTTACTTACGCTTGACTTTAGCTAAAGAGCATTTTATTACGAATAATTTGGTACTACAAGACTTTTCTACTGAACACAATAAATTCATAATGTTGTCATAAATCTGTAGGTATTAACCAGGCGCGGCTAGTCCATAAGGTCATTTGGTCAATAACCCACCTAATTTGTAATAAAACCAAATAAATAATAGCAAGCAATTAATCCTAACATCCTAACAAACAAAAGTTCAAATTTTAACTATGCGAAAACTCCCTAGTGAGCAATTTATACAACGAAAACTCCTCATCGGTCAGTACATTTTATGACCAAATTTCGGTATAAAAATGCAAAATGCCGCAAGCCAAAAAAAAAGAAGAATTACGCGACATATAATAGTAAAAGGCAAACGCCGTACGCAAACAAATTTAGCATTCTTCTGGCGCATTCGCCAGATGCAAATTGGTTATTGGCAGGCAACCTACAATACTTGAGAAATTTTTTGCAGTTTTCTTCTTTACCGAATAATTTAACCAGTTACGTACGATTTTATTGATTGTAAATTAATGTATGCTGTGTTTAACTTTAATTAGAAATAACTTCTGGTTAGACATTTTCAAAAAGTGTAAAATTACTTAAAATTTTGTGCACTTTTTCAATAACGACAGCAGAAAGTGAGCGGTTTTAAGAAAAGCAATGGCGGAGTCAAGGTTAGGCGCTAAGGCAATGTTAAGAGCAATGAGATGATTAAAATAGTATATTTCTTAACTAGTGCTGAAAGTGACTTCTTTCCGCACGCCACTGCAGCTGACAGAACGACGCGTAGCGGAGTTCGGCCAAGCAGTCGTACCAAACAGTAAATTATAAACCTTGTTGTAGTAAGCACTCAACTCTATGACTGCCACATTTACCTGCAGCCAGGTGAAAACATTTTCTGTTTGGTTTATGCAATAACCATGCAAAGGTAACAATTATAAATAAATTAGGTAATAATTAATTAATTTTTATGAATTGTAGCAGACCTATGCTGGCAGGGTTGTTCACTAGCATTCACTTCATCAAAATCTGGCTGGAAAGTATTATTTCATTCAATTACCAGATGATGGTATATTTATATATTTTGAAAGGGGGTCTAGTGGCACATTATTTTAAAGCTCTTGACATGTTCCTTTTAACCCCAGAATATAAAGTGAATACCTTAACCTTCCGAAAAATAGCGGTACTTAAAAATTACCCGAATACCTGATTCGGATGGCCATATCTTTAAAACTAATAAAGGTAAATATACCTTATGTGGTATTTTCTTAAGGGTCTTTTAGATATCATTTAATGAGGATATAATATACAGGGTGCGTCATAAAAAAATATATACTTTTTGTTCTACTGTGCATAGTATTACCAATATTACCATTAAATAAACCCTTAAAGGAGCTTTAAGAAATTACCACATTAAGTATATCTAACTTCAATAGCTTCGGAAATACGGCTATCTAAATTAGGTGTTTGGGTAATATTCAAAATACCGTCATTTTGTAGAAGGTAAAGCTATTGACTTTATATTCTGAAGTTATACAGTACTCGTCAATAGCTTGAAAATGATGTGCCACAAGACACACCTTTTCATTTATTTTTTCCTTTCAAAATGGCACCCAGCTTTCAGTTTGACATTTATAACTGTCATTTCCTGTCTAAAATTTGGTTTATGTTATCTAACTAAAGTCCTCAAATTTTTGTGAAAAAATACCAAACAATTCAAAAGCTAGGAGGGGGTTCTGAATTTAGACAAGCACTTGTATTTTAAAAAATTTAAAAAGTTACAGGGGCTAAAAACACTAGGTATTCAGGGTACATTTTCTCAGAGAATACAAAACTTATTCTGAAAAACTAAAGTCTGTTAAAGAAGGAACTTAAAACTCTATAAGATAATGTATTATGGATAGTTACACATTTAATTCATTTAAAAAGTAATACCGCAAAGTACACAAAAAATGATAAAGTAAATAAACCCTTTTGTAAACAATGATTTATTGCAGCAAAAATATTCAACCCTACGAGTTTCTAGTTCCACGCCACGTGCCACCGGTTTTATGGCAAGACAGAGGCGAAATAAGAGTATGTTTTTAAGTACGTGACACGTGTTTTGGCAGTCTATTTTTTATTTATCTAAAAATATGAAATCAGGCTCTGTCAGCGCTATGTGCCTTCGAAAAGGATTGTTTACTTTATCATTTTTTGTGCACTTGGCGGTATTGCTTTTCAATGAAATAAATGTGGACCCATTTATGATGGCACACACGCCGCGCCGTAAACCCAGATATACTTAAGACCATATTTATTTCATTCTGAAAGCGATGCCGCCAAGTACACAAAAATAATAAAGTAAACAAACCTTTTCGAAAGCACATAGCCTCTGACAGAGCCTGATTACATATTTTTTAAATAAATAAATAAAAATATTGTAAAAACACGTATCACGTCCTTAAAGAACATCCTCTTATTTCGTCTCTGGCGTATCATAAAACCTGTAACGCGTGGCGTAGTCGTCGGGTTGAATATTTTTGCTGCAATAAATCATTGTTTACAAAGGGTTTATTTGCTTTATCATTTTTGTGTACTTAGCGGCATCGCTTTCAGAATAAAATAAATATTGGTCTAACTATACTTGACCCCTTTTCCTATTTAAACTTTTTGACATTTGTATTGTTGGGGGAAGGGATAACCTTAAAAGTAAATGTTAACACAAAAATGTGTCCACCTAAAAATAAAAATCGACGTGTTTTAGGATTTTTTTATAAGTGTATAAAAGAATTTAACTGGAATGCTCTGTATTTCTATTTTACAATTTAAAAAATCCGCCCCACTAGGGCATTTTTTTCTTGGTTTTTACTGCTCCTCAAAGAGTTAATAAGAAACAGAAAAGTCCAAAAAAGAGAGTAACAATGTTGATTTAATTCAATTTTAACACAATTTCACTTTAGGCACGTCCTTTCGTGTTACTTGTCGCAAAGTTTAAAATTATTTATTCCATTCATAATGTATTTATTTTCTTTAGAATATAAAACGAAAAATTAAAGCAAAATAATTTTTCGAATTCAAATTCTGGGACTTACAAATGATTAATCTAAATATGTTTTTCGTTTAGATAATAAAATATTTATCGCTACTTTCGTAAATTGGAAAACTTTATACTCCATTTGATATTGCCAAAAAAAAACTTTTATTGTATATTAAAAAGTTTTGTATAGCCATAAAAAGAACTTCATATTTTGGTATTTTTAAGTTATTTGAATTTTTAATAAAAAATAATAAAATTATTTTAACATTACTTGACAAGAAATTTCTAAAAAAATTAATTTGCTTATACTGAACAGTGCCTGTTAAAAAAGAAAACGTCTTAAAAGCAACAATAATGTTAAAGACCATGCGTCATTAAACTGATTTAAAAAAAATCGACTATTTTTTAACGCACGCTTTTATTAACTTGGGTTGTAACTATCTATCTATCTATCTATCTATCTATCTATCTATCTATGTAACGGAATCTTTGAGCCTAATTTTTACCAACTTCCAGCTATTCAATTTCTTTGAAACTTTGCACACGTATCAAGGACCGATGACAATGCAATAATTTAAAAACAGTATCCCGTTAAGTTCCAGCATTTTCCAGGAAAACCGGAAAAGTGAAAAATCGTACGTTCTGGCGGAGGCGCCAGATTAGACAATTGAATAATCGAACTTGACAACATTTGCCGACGGGTTGGGGACCGGGATAAGGTTGCAACACCTTAGTTAAACAAACAAAATGGCAGAAGGAATTTTTAGTGAATAAACTGGAGCATTTGACTAATTGATATATCGAACTAAAAAATGAAAAATAAATAATAGTTTAAAAAAACTAAAAAACACGCTTTTATATGCAACCGAACTAAAAATTAGAAAATAATTTTCATTACAAAAAGTTTGTCACTTCAGAATAACAGCGTGGGGTGCTTAATATATTAAATGTTATAATTATTCTATTTGCAAATATCTATGAGGGAAAAGTTATGAAAAAATAGTAAAATGCACCCCGCTTTTACTCTGAAGTGACAAACTTTGTAATGAAAAATTATTTTCTAATTTTAGTTCGATTACGCTTTAAAGCGTGTTTTAGTTTAGGCTATTATTTATTTTTATTATATCCCAAATATTGTTGAAAATGATCCTGTAACAGAAACCACAGCCCTTAATATTGAAAATTTTTACGGACACTTAAAATAAAAGCTTTGGTCGCAGGTCTAGTAATGAACCGATTCTGAACCAAGAACCGAACTGGTTTAGAATTGTTTTAAAAGCGCATGTCTAGTTATTTATTAGTTCAGAATTTTTATTTACCGCGAACGATTTTCTATACAGCTGAGGATGTATTCTAACCTAGCCTTTTGGTTGGGGTTTTTATGGTTAAATTGGATACTACACAAAAAAATTAAATTCAAACAAAAAGGTAAAATTGTTATGCTGTCGAAAGCCACTCGAGGTCTCTCCGTGGAAGACGAGGGATTCCCTGCCTCCTCCTGGTTTTTAACATAGGCATGTGTATTTAACTAAAGATAAAATTCAAACAAGAAATGGTAGAATCTTCTAATATTGTAACAAATAAACCGTAATACAACAGGTTTATTTATATACCTCAAAAACAGAAATAAGCTGACCATGTCGACAATGCGTATAGAGATTCCGAACTGAACTTTTAGTTCCAACAAAAATCCCAGGACTGCTAATTAGGTTACGAACCGGTAACGAACTGATTCCATTGTCAACCACGAACACAGAACTGTTACTAAAAATTCAGGATTTTACTAACCGAGACGCTGATTTTTCACTGCGCATGCGAATAGTCCCAGAACCGGTTCAGAATCAAACCCGCAGACAAAGCTAATGGTAATTGTCTAGAAAGTTGAGAGCAACTCCGATTTTGACGAAATTTGGTATACGTGGCTATTTTTCGGCCGCAGATCGCGAATTTGAAAGGCTTTTTCCAGGATCCCGAGATGTTAACTGGTCAATAAAGTTTTAAATTCAAACTATCCCTATTTTTATTATATTTCCCATTCTTTTTGTACAAAATTTCTGATATAACACTAAATTGGCACACAATATTTTATTTAACATTAAAAACCTTTTTAAGAACGTTGTTTCTTATTGATTTTATGCCTTTCTTTATTTATATTAAAGCTCACTTTTTAAATTAGAGTCGTCATGTCTGCAATCATGGCTCATAAGCATAGGTGTATGCATGGTTTGCAGTGTTGTAGGAGTAAAATGTTTTGAAATTTAATGAAGAACACGTGTAAAATAACTAAGAGAAGGAGGTTTTTTAAAGATTTCCTTGAGAAATATTGTGTGCCAATTTGAGTGTCACTATCAAGAATACTGTACCAAAAGAGAAAGGAAGAGCTATAGTGAAACTAAGGGTATATTGGATTCCAGCTTCTATGACGAGGCTATGCTCGAGATCAAGACAATTCCGAAAAACTTGCATTCTTTCAGATTTGTAACTGATGAGCGCCCCCAAAGCCCTCGTATACCAAATTTCGTTAAATATCGGAGTTGATCTCTCACTTTCTAGACAGTTACCAAATAGTTGTTTTTAGTTTAGAGAATTGCATATAACGTTGGGACCTTTTAATTTAGTTTATTAATTTATTTAAATAATTTGCCTTTGTTTTTCTAAGTTCTTTCATCGCTTCCGCAAGAGTTATCTATCCATTTAAAAAAAAATCCATCCTGTATCTAAAGGAATTCGTAAAGACTTTTCTGAAATATTTTAGATTCTTCTAAACTACTATAAAAGAACGATGAAAACTCTTAAAGTGGTAAAAATATAGATTCAACTTTTGTGGTATTCATTTTCGAGACATTGAAAACTACACATTTTGTCGTAGTTGTAAGCTTATGGTTATGTTTCATTGTTAATAAAGGTAAAAAACTACGACACGTGTTTTTATACGAGGTGTTTCGGAACAATATTAAGGGCTGTGGCCCAACATCAATAAATTTTAATCTCCGCTTTATGATTAACATAGGAAACCTTGTTTTTTGGAGTTTAATGGCTATGGTTTATTAAAAAGGCTTGAGATGATCATTCTCCTTGTATAAAATCAGATCAAACGCTCTACGAAAAAAAAGAAAGCTCTGCGACTAAACCAACGCTTTTCGAAGTTGATTAAGTTTAAAATATAATTTGTAACATTTTCTTCTTTTTTTTTTTTTATTTTTTGTATGGTATCCAAATTTAGCGCCATAAAAAACTAACAAAGACTAGGTTTAGAGGCTTCTTCCTCAAACTGTATGAAAATCGTTCGCGGTAAATAAAATTCTGAACTAATAAATAACTAGACTTGTACGCTTTAAAACAATTTCTAAACCAGTTCGGTTCTGGTTCAGAATCGGTTCATTACTAGACCCGCGACAAGCTTTTATTTTAAGTGTCCGTAAAAAGTAATATTAAGGGCTGTGGCTTTCACAGGATCATTTCAACAATATTTATGGAAAATAAAAATAAATAATAGTTTAAAAAAACTAAAAAACACGCTTTTATATGCAACCGAACTAAAAATTAGAAAATAATTTTCATTACAAAAAGTTTGTCACTTCAGAGTAAAAAGCGTGGGGTGCATTTACTATTTTTCTTAACTTTTCCCTCATAGATATTTGCAAATAGAATAATTATAACATTTAATATATTAAGCACCCCACGCTTTTATTCTGAAGTGACAAACTCTTTGTAATGAAAAATTATTTTCTAATTTTTAGTTCAGTTGCATATAAAAGCGTGTTTTTGAGTTTTTAAACTATTATTTATTTTTCATTTTTAGTTCGATATATCAATTAGTTCAAATGCTCCAGTTTATTCACTAAAAATTCCTTCGCCATTTTGTTTGTTTAACTAAGGTGTTGCAACCTTATCCCGGTCCCCAACCCGTCGGCAAATGTTGTCAAGTTCGATTATTCAATTGTCTAATCTGGCGCCTCCGCCAGAACGTTACGATTTTCACTTTTCCGGTTTTCCTGGAAAATGCTGGAACTTAACGGGATACTGTTTTTAAATTATTGCATTGTCATCGGTCCTTGATACGTGTGCAAAGTTTCAAAGAAATTGAATAGCTGGAAGTTGGTAAGAGTGTAGGCTCAAAGATTCCGTTACATAGATAGAATAGATAGATAGATAGATAGATAGATAGTTTCAACCCAAGTTAATAAAAGCGTGTTAAAAAATAGTCGATTTTTAAATCAGTTTAATGACGCATGGTGCTTTAACATTATTGTTGCTTTAAGACGCTTTCTTTTTTAACAGGCACGTTCAGTATAAGCAAATTAATTTTTTTTAGAAATTTCTTGTCAAGAGTAATGTTGAAATAATTTTTTTATTATTTTTATTAAAAAATTCAAATAACTTAAAATACCAAAATATGAGAGTTCTTTTGATGGCTATACAAAACTTTTTAATATACAATAAAGTTTTTTTTGGTAACATCAAATGGGTGATAAGAGTTTTCCCAATTTACGAAAGTAGTTACAGATAAATATTTTATTATCTCAACTGAAAACATATTTAGATTAATCATTTGTAAGTCCCAGAATTTGAATTCGAAAAATTATTTTGCTTTAATTTTTCGTTTCATATTCTAAAGAAAATAAATACATTATGAATGGAATAAATAACCTTAAACTTTGCGACAAGTAACACGAAAGGCACGTGCCCTAAAGTGAAATTGTGTTCAAGGGTGGATTAAATCAACATTGTTACTCTCTTTTGGACTTTGTTTCTTATTAACTCTTTGAGGGCAGTAAAAACAAAGAAAAAACTAACACAATGAGGCGGATTTTTTAGGTAGCAAAATAGGAAATACGGAAGCATTCCGGTTAAACTAACACCCTTATAAAAATCACAAAACACATCGTTTTATTTTTGAGGTGGTTTTATTTTTGTGTTAACATTACTTTGGAATTGCATCCTTCCCCAAACAACTAATCATGAGAAAATTCAGCCAGACCCAGCTGTTGACACATTCTGGCTTGTTTCTTACTTAGTACACGAAAAATGTTGAAGCAAATGAAACCCTTTGTATAAACAATGATTTGTGCAGCAAATGTTCCAGCCGGTGACAAATTTTTATGACCACGCCAGAGAGACAAACAAGAAGGATTATTCTTGGAACATGTTACATGTTTTTAATATTTTTATTTATTATTTAAAAAAATATAATAGTAATCCAGGCTCTATCAGAAAAACCCATGTTGCACATTATTGCCCAACGGCATCGCTTTCAGGGTGGTAGTATGTCTTAAGTATTATCTGGGTTTACGGCACGGCGTATTTCTACCATCATAAAATAGTCCACATTTGACTTCATTGAGAAAGCAATACCGCCAAGTACACAAAATGATAAAGTAAACAATCCCTTCCGGGCACATAGCACTGACAGAGAAACCTGATTTCATATTTTTTAGATAAACTCAAAATAGACTATAAACTGTCTGTAAAACATACTCTTATTTCACCTCTGTCTTACCAGTAAAACTTCAGTGGCTTACGTCAAATGAACAGAAACTCGCAGGAGTTGAGTATATTTTTGCTTTTGATAATCATTGTGTTTACAAGGAATTTTGTTTACTTTATCATTACGACCGTGCCCTTTAAATGGTAAATGTATAATACATTATCTTATAAGAGTTTTAAGTTCAGCTTCCAACGAACTTTTAGTTTTTCAGAGACCAAGTTTTATTCTCTGAGCTGCCTGGGCCTGGCAGCTTCTTATCAGGGCCACAAGAAGCGAAGTGCTTTGATCTAGAGGCCCAGAACCCCCCTCTAGCTTTTGAATTGTTGTTCGTGCCTGCAAAGAACATTTGAGGGACTGGATTAGATAACATAAACCAAGTGCCTGGGCACGAGAAATGACACGGTTATAAATGTGGAGCTGGCTGAGTGCACCGACGGAAAAATAAAATGAAAAGGGTGTCTTGTGGCACATCATTTTTCAAGCTGATGACAGTACTAACTCCGGAATATAAAGTCAATGGCTTTACCTTCCACAAAGTGACGACATTTTTGGAATGTACCCAAACACTGAATTTGAACTCAACCACTATTTCAGCTGTGAAGTTAATTTATACTAATATTGAAACGGTATTTCTTAAAAAACTCCTTTGGGACTGTTTGTAATAGGTGACTGTGTGACCACTATGCGGTAAGAACAAAGAGAATATATTTTTATGACACCCTTTATTATATTATATCCTCATTAAATGATATCACAAAAGCAACTTTGAAAATACCACGCATAGTATATTTACCTTTATTAGTTTTAGATATGGTAATCCCGAATCAGTATTCAATTGAGTACCGCGGCAGATTAGGTATTCACTTTGCTATTCTGGGGTTAAGGAGCATGTGTCAGAGAAGCAAAGTAATGTGCCGCTAGACCTTTCAAACATATAAAAATAACTGCCATCGTCTGACGAACCAGTGTCTTTCCGGCTCCGAATTTGATGTGCTAATTGAATTATTACAAAACATAGGATTCTGCTTATTCATGGAAATTGGTGGTAAACCACTAATTCGTGTTACCTTTGCATGGTTATTGCATAAACCAAACGAGAAGCTGTTTTCACCTGGCTGCAGGCAAATAATGACGGTCGGGGATTGGGTGCTTACTGGCTCAGGTTTATAATTTACTGTTTGTTTTGACTGCTGAACCAGGCTTTCCTTACGCGTCGTTCTGTCGCTTACGGTGGCGTGCGAGAGCTTCGACGCTGGTTAAGAAATATACTATTTTAATCTCATCATTAGCTGCAACGCCTTAGCCCCAACCTTGAGCTCACCATTGCTGCCAAAAACCGCTCGCTTTCTGCTTGATAAGATTCGACGAAGGATTGCGCAGAAAGAAGGTTACGAAGTGATTTTACGCTTTTGAATGTCCCGGCCGGGTTATTTCTAATTGAAGTTAAGAGCACGCCTTTCAATCCGGTAAAGTCATGCCGCCTTTGAGACCATTCATTGAAAACTGCAGAGGTGCTCAAATGATGACAGACCCATACGCCAATAACCAGTCCGTATCGACGATAATATTACTCTCGCAGTTTTGATTTCGTGCGTAATGTGATCTTTAACTTCTTAACACATATACGAGAACTGATAATAACCTATTTATTTGTTGGACCCTGAAGTTTTCATTAATAGGTAACAGCTGGGAAGACCCCTACGATTAGATGATTCGATGACAAGATATTGGGACCAGTGTTCTTACATCTGCCCCAACTAA
>JACEGR010010440.1:0-19069 GCA_014170235.1 Listronotus bonariensis
CCTGGCTTACACACGGTTTTTGTAAAAATTTTACCGATTTAGTATTAAATGAAGCTTACTCAGATTAGATGTTTTATTTAATAAATTCCCAAATTCATATAAATTAGAGATACCTCAAGACATCATAATGGCGACGAGGATTTAAGAATCTACGTGCATTTGGTTGCTGTTTTATAAATTGTTTTTTTGAGTAAACAAGTTTTTATTAAAGAAAAACAAAAGTGTAGCCAGTTAGTGATTGTGGCGGCAGTAATAAAAATGCCAAACGAAGTAGTAGGGCTTCTAGGGTCACTTACCATTTTCGACCCAAAAGTATCCAGCTTTTTGGTGTTTTCGGAACGCTTGAAGCAATTTTTCGTGGCTAATGGTATTACCGACCAAGACAGGAAAAAGGCTATTTTGCTAAATACGTTATCGGAGGAGTGCTATATTTTGGTGAGGAATTTGTGTGTTCCAAATTTGCCTGAAGAAAAACAATGGATGATTTAGTGAAAATTTTAACCAATCATTTTTCACCAGTAAAATCTTATTTTGCTGAAAGGTTAAAATTTTATAATGCCAAAAACAACCTAATCAATCTGTCAATGATTGGCAGGCCAAGGTAAAAGTTTGGCTTCAAACTGTAATTTTTCCACTGAGCTGCAGACAGTTATGAGAGACATATTTATTGTTGGAATGAATGACGATAAAATTATGGATCGGCTCTTCGAAGAAAATGTTTCCAGGCTTACGTTTGACAATGCAGTTAAAATTGCATTAACCAAAGAATCGGCTCTCCTGGAGCACGATATGAGGGGAAATTTTAGTGGAAATGTGAAGCAGGAACCTGTCTATTTTCAAAAAGAAAGGGGAAACAAATTCCAGAACCCCAGGAAACCAGCACAACACTCGCATCCAGGTCCGAGTGGACATAAAATGACTGATAAAGGCGAAAGGTGTTTAGTGTGTGGCCGGAAAAATCATAAGACCAATCAGTGCGTGTATAAAAATTGCAAGTGCCATAATTGTGGTGTAAAGGGCATTTAGCGCCCCAGTGTAAGCGAAATCGCCACCATTTTATGCAGGAAAATAGTGAGCGGCCGCAAAACTCCGACACTGAGGAGTCTATATTTAATATTAGGCAATTGGATGTAAATAATATTCAGGATTCAGGTAACATTAAACCATTTTATATTAAACTGTACGCTGAAAAAATTCCACTTAATTTTGAAATTGACTCAGGTTTTGCACATTCTGCAATTTCAGAAAAATTATATTTAAAGCATTTTAAAAATTGTAAATTATATAAAAATGATTTGTCTCTTACAGATTATGTAGGCATTACATTTAAACCTCTGGGTTTTTTGCTTTTAAATATTCTTTATGAAAATAAAAATTACTCTTTAAAAACTTATGTAATAAAAAATGGAGGGCCCCCGCTAATTGGCAGGAATGCTTTATCTATGTTAAATTTAGGATTTTGTAAACAAAACAATCAAATTAATTGTTCAGTAAATAATAATGAAAATCATAGCATATACGCAATGCAATTAGGGGAAACAGGTTTTTCTACCCAGCTTTCAAATTTATTAGAAAAATATAAAGATATTTTTGACTCAAAATTGGGTACATTTAATAAATTTGAAGTAAATTTACAGCTTAAAGAAGGGGCCACACCAAAATTTTGTAAAGCTATACCAGTGCCTTTTGCATTAAAGCCAAAAATTGAACAGGAACTTGAACGGCTTGTTCAAATTGGGGTCTTAGAAAAAACTGAATTTTCAGACTGGGCAACCCCTATTGTGCCTGTTTTAAAACCCAATGGAAATATACGCATATGCGGTAATTTTAAAATTACTTTAAACCCTCATCTTAAAATTGTTAATTTCCCGTTGCCTCGTATTGAATATTTATACACACAGTTACAGGGTGGTCAAAAGTTTTCAAAAATAGATTTATCTGAAGCTTATCAACAAATAAAACTTTCTAAATCATCTAGAAAACTGGTAACAATTTCGACCCATAAAGGTTTATTTTCCTATACCAGATTACCATATGGCATAAATACCGCCCCCGCAATTTTTCAACAAATTATGGAAAAAAATTTTCAATACAGGGTGTGACATGTTTTTTGGATGATATTCTGGTTACTGGAAGGGATGATTTGGAACATTTGGAGCGTCTGGAACAAGTTTTTTGCCGTCTCCAAGAATGTGGGTTAAAAGTCAAAAAAGAAAAATGTTCTTTATTTCAAGATTCGGTTCATTATTTGGGTCATACTATAGATAAAATAGGTTTACATACATCTCAAGAGAGAGTTACGGCAATAAAAAATTGTCGCACCCCTAAAAACGTAACTGAATTAAAATCATTTTTGGGCATGATAAATTTTTATTGCAAATTTTTAAAAAATGCTTCTGGCATTATGAAACCTTTATATAATCTGTTAAAAAAGATACAAAATGGCATTGGAATGATGCCTGCACAAAAAGTTTTCAAGAAGCAAAAAATTTATTGATTTCATCTAGGGTGCTAGTTCATTTTGATCCATCGAAAAAAATTAAATTAACTGTAGATGCATCTCAATTTGCTTTAGGGGCTACATTAAGCCATATTTTTGATAAAAATGTCGAAAAACCAATAGCATTTGCTTCGCGACTGTTAAATAAAGCAGAAATTTCTTACTCCCAAATTGAAAAAGAAGCGGCTGCAATTATTTTTGGCGTACAAAAATTTTTTCAGTACTTATATAATCAAAAGTTTATATTAGTTACGGATCATAAGCCGTTATTAACCATTTTTGGCGAAAAAAGTGGGCATTCCCGTTTTTGCAGCTAATAGGTTACAACGGTGGGCTCATATCCTATCAGCTTTTAATTTTGAAATTCAGTATGTTTCCTCAGAAAAGAATACAGCAGATTTTTTTCTAGAGTTCCTTTAGAAAATCAAATTAAAAGCCAGATGAAAATAAAATATTATTTTTTAAAATAAGTGCTGAAGTCTCAAATTTAAATTTCTTACAAAATCAAAAATTCCCTTTAGATTTTGCACAAATTAAAAATGAAAGTTATTAAAGACAAAATTTTGTCTAAGGTATGTTTTTTACAAAAACAGGATGGCCAAAAAGTTGCCCTGGCAATGAATTTTTACCTTACTTTAAACGGAGACACGAACTTAGTACCGAACAAGGATGTTTGTTATGGGGTTTTAGATTAATTATTCCATCAAAATTCCAAGAAAATATTTTAGAGGAATTACATTCCACTCACATGGGAATGGTTAAAATGAAATCTTTGCTCGATCCTACGTTTGGTGGCCTCAGATGGATTCTCAAATTGAATTAACAGTAAAACAGTGTCAGGCTTGTAATGTGTTTTCCAAAAACCAGCAAAAAGTGCCTTTACAAGTTTGGGAATGGCCACGTACTCCTTGGTCACGCTTACATGCGGATTTTTTGGTCCATTTTTAAATAAGAATTTTTTTGTTGTTAGGGATGCTACATCAAAATGGATTGAATGTTTTGAGGTGCCAAATTTGTTGGCTACAACAACAATTAAAATTCTACGCGAACTTTTTGCACGATTCGGACTTCCCGTGGAATTTTGTACGGATAATGGAAAAACTTTTACATGCGATGAAATGCAATTTTTTTTTAAAGGAAAGCGGCATAAAACATGTAACGGGTGCTCCATACCATCCAGCTACAAATGGATTAGCTGAAAATGCGGTTAGTATAATGGAAAACGCAATATTAAAGGCATTTGCTTTTACCCTCTGTAGCAAGTGTAGTCAAAGAAAACAAAATAAACAAAAAAGAATATTATAATAACTCAAAAGGATACATTATTTGAGAGGGGGATAAAGTATGGATAAAAGATTTTCGAAAGGGTAAATTTCCGTGGTGCCCAGGAAATATTTTGAAGTGCTTGGTAGAAGAACTTACATAGTAAAAACAGACTGTGGAATGACTTGGAAACGTCATACAGACCAACTTAAAAATAATTTTTCAATAAATAAAAATAGAAATGAAATTTCAATTATTCCACGCTCTGAATTAAATTTAGAAAATAGTTTTGTAAACAATAGTTGTAATGTAGTACCTGGTGCAAGTGATGGAAATACAGTTGAAAGTTTAGAAATTAATACAAATAGTGACAGGGTGTTAAGGCGTCGCAGTCAGTTACAACCACCTAATAGATTAGTGCTTTAATTAAATAGTTTGATTTAATTGTAGAATTAAGGGGAAGGGTGTAATGTATGGATATACATTCGCATAAATAAATATCGCCGTGCGAAAACTCCTAAATAATTACTAGAATACAAATACTTTTTTATATAAATTCTCGATGCTTTGGCCCTGGCTTACACACGGTTTTTGTAAAAATTTTACCGATTTAGTATTAAATGAAGCTTACTCAGATTAGATGTTTTATTTAATAAATTCCCAAATTCATATAAATTAGGAGATACCTCAAGACATTTATTTAAATTCCCATATGTAGATCAACATCCCGATTCGCTATATACAATGCATATTTTACACTCCACTTTTAACCATCTCTGTATCAACCCTTCTTCGATTATAAATCTTAAGTAGTAAAGGGGTTATCTTCACAAATTCAATTTTTAACCCCTTCTGTATATGAGATGTATTGTTAGAAATATACGTTAAAAGATAGAGATGATCATTGTTGGCTAAGGAAGGCAATTTAGTAGTTGTGGTAGGGATATTTTAGGTGGAAGGAGTGTAAGCGTTTGCTTACCTTTAGAGCTAGAAACTTAAAGGCACTGGCTAAACGACCGCCGGCGGTTTTGCTTAATTAAAAAAGAAAACCGCTGACTAGCGGTTTATATATTTATGTATACCGGGTGTTGCTCCGTCGAGCGGGACATAGGGAATCCCATGTAAATTTTGAAGTAGTCAAATATTGGCTCCCCTAATTATTTTAGAAAAAAATGCTATTAGGATTTATTGAAGAGCACAGTAAGTTCCACCTAAAACAAAATTTGAGCATTTTTCAACCAACCAGTAAATAGTAAACTGCTTAATACTTCTGCAACGTAGTATCTCATTATGCACCCTGTACTCTGAAATAGATACAACCATTCCTAGTAACTCTAATCACCCAAATAGCCACAATTCTTTCTGCATATATAGATCTATGGTTCACCGAGCCTTTGCCATCCCACTAGAACAAGACAAATTAAACAAAGAACTAAATACCATCAGATCGATTGCCATAAAAATAACGGCTACAAAATTAAACACATTAATAACCTAATTAACAAAAAACAGAAATTAAATACCATAAGTAAAATATACAAAAATAAAAGCATCCAACTCAGACAAAAATACACAACCCTTACATATTTTGGACCTATATCTGACAAAGTAGCAAATATTTTAATTAAAAATATGAAAATAGCATTTAAACCATCACTTAAAAATTATCCAACCACCTTTTTAACGTAAAAGACAAGATTAATAAACATAAAAATCTGGAGCTTTATAAGCTAGAAATGTTCAGAGTGCAAATAGTTGCTACATAGGACAGACATGCCGAAGCTTCTGAAAAAAGATTTTAAAAGAACACTACGCATCATCATTTAGGATTTCAGGCAAAAGAAATTCAAATGCTTCAAACCATTTTCTAGACTCTGGTCATTCTTTCCCTAATATAGATAGTATAAAAATTTTAGCACTTTAGAACAAAAGTAAAAACTAGATATATTAGAGAACATAGAAATCTATAACACAACAAAATAGTAATGTTAATCTTCTTAATCTGCAAACAGACATAAAAATTCTCCAACCATTTAATATTTTCTGACCAACTGTAAAAAGTTGACTAGTAAACAGTACTACTTGTAACAACAGAGATAGGAACCTAACAATTGTAAAGGTTAAACCTGTATTTGTTATATTTAGTCGGTATAAGGCATAAACTCATGCACCTTTTGTAAATTCATTCACTTTTGAAAAGTCAGCTTGAAACGATTACAGTGTGTCGAAAACTGCAGTAACGCAAAAAGCAATATAAAATATGTGACAAAATAACAAAGTTAAACTTGTGTTTTTATTACATTATCCAATTAGGCACCAAAAAAACATATGTTTGTATCAAAGTCGGTCTATGTAAGGTCACGATATTCGGCCATATTGCTTTGACGTGTTATGACGTCACATCTCCCATTTTTCGGCCATGTTGTTCAGTGCCGGAGATATACAGTTTATTGTATTAGTAGAACAACCGTTTACACAACAGTTTTTAATTGTTATTAAGTTGTAAATTCTTTTACTTTAAATAAAAAACATTTGGAATTACATCTTTCAACAAATATCACTTCCAAAACAATGCAAAATGAAATGCGCAAATTCTAGACGCCACTGGATTGATCATTCAGCTTTGATTTTTACCCAGTCTTGCCAACTTTTCTCCGAGGAGTGCCCTTTCTTGTGTCCCCGACCTTGAACCGCCTAAAAGTTGAGGATATGTCGCAACCTTATAAATATAAACTAACCTTGTGTTTATATAAGGATATCTATTAAAAAGTAAAATTTAAAATAAGTCAAAAACGGTTGGACTTAGGTACGGAACATTACATAAGTTATGTTTAGAATTTTACAGAATCCAAAAAGTAAGTAATATATAGGGTGTTATCATTTAAAATTAGGAAGTTTACATTAATTCCGGTATAATCAGAAAGTGTATAGAGCTGTCGAAACATTTTGGCCGTATGTCCCCCACTAACTCTATTAAGTTGTCAAATTTTCAGAATGTTCCAGAGCCTACTTTTGGAAAAATCGATCAGAGCAGTTCCTGGTGGGACACCCTGTATAGTCGCAAAGAAAAATCTATAGCTATTAACCTAATTAAATTAAATAAAAAGGATTTATCTTATTACAAATCTTTCCCAAACACTCCCAGATAAACCTTTTTTAAAGATGTTATTATACAAGCATATTAATAAAAGTCCACAGGCCGACTGGCCGACTGACCAGTATCCCTTCGTTGACCCTTTGCCCTCGCGATGACACGAGTCCCGTCCTTTTCATAACAGGATTACGCACCTACTTTGCTCGTCATCTTCTCGGATTGTCCTAATGACTTACACAATGTATATAAGGGTCTTTCTTTTATCTCCTTTATTTTGGTCGAGTTTCTTAAGGAAGGTTTTTGGTACAAACTAAATAGAAAAGAAAAATTTGTCAGTATTTGTCCAAATATTTAAAATATGGAATAAGTTAAAAGAGAAAACGAATTTTAATTTTATAACTTGGTCATTTTAAATATGAAAGAACATACAAAAATTATAAATATTCGCAAAAATATCGAAAACGCTCAATGAGCGGAAATAACGCACACAACGCATTATGGACGAAGGTAAATGACTAAACACCGAAATTAAATAAGTTTCCGTTTTATGGTCGTGAACTTATGACCGCAACGCGTCGTGGTCATTTTAGAAGCGACCACAACGCGAAATGGATGGCTTAAATCTACCGAACACCGGATTCCTGTCTGCCAAGAAATATTTTGGCTGTGATTTTAAATGTACATAAGTTTGATATGTATATACCAACTAGGCACTAAAGAAGGTGTACTGGAGCGAATGTATGGTCGAAATGAGTTTACTCTTGCTGATTCCAACTTTATTGATCAATCGGATGTCCCAAGCAATTTATTAACTTTAAGAAAAGCTTCGCTTTATCTTCAGGCTCCAAAGAAGGATTTGTGTTATGTCATTGTAAGCGTTATTGTAACACTAATAAATGCCATTGCCGTTCTAAGCAAGTACTATGCAACTCCAAGTGCCACAACAGTAGCTCTTGTAAGAACAAATAATTTGTTACAATGTGGTTCAATCTACAATTAAGTCGTTTATCTATTTTAGATAAAAATTACATATTTTAGTTGTTTAAAACTATTATTTTTGCTAGTTGTTTACTTGTTTAAAATTACGAAGTACCTATTATTTTCATGTTTAGGAATATTTCCAACTTTTGAACTATATTCTGTCTTATGTTAACTAAATCTTAAATTATGTATTTATTTTCAAAATATATGAAGCTTTCACTATATTATAAGGTGTTTAAGTATGTGGTCTCTTTTAATAAATAATTCATCGTTTTATGGTCGTTCTTTAAACGAACAGAACGCGTTGTGGTTGCTTTTAAAATGAACACAACGCGATGCGGTCATGAATTTACGACCATAAAACGAAAATACTATTTAATTTCGGTGTTTGGTCATTTACCTTCGTCCATAACGCGTAGTGTGCGGTATTTTCATTCAATGAGCGTTTTTGATATTTGTGCGTAACATATGTTAAATAATCAAATCGATTGCTCACTTTATTCACATCGAAAGATGTTAATTACTAATATTTACTAATATAAACAGTCACAGCCTACTACCTGTGCCTTTGATTTATTTTTAATTATACGTAATTGTTTCTCATTTCTTAAAAAAGTCTGTTGTATTACAAAAATGCAATCAAATTTTTGGATTTTCCTACGGCCAACTTGCTGATTAGCCAATTTTTTTATAAATAGCGAACAGTTTTTTTCACGATTTGAAAAAGTGACTTAATAATGACAGGCAATAAAGCCATAAAAGTATTAGCAGTGACAGGGCCGCATTTATTTTGTGGTTGGCGAAAAATAAATTATTACCTAAAAACTCCATCAGACTTTTGGGTTATTCTTATAACTTTAGTTTATTGCAATGTATTATTTGCAGATGGCCAAAAAATATTGGCAATAATGGTCAATTATACCTGATGGTAACTTATAATTGCAAAAGAAAGTACATCTTTTTCATCAGGTATAGTGCGGCCCTGCACAGTAAATCCGAAAAGTTTTATGGTTTTATTGAATCCCAAGCCTAAGTCATTTTCTTAGATTGTGAAAGAAGCTAGACCTATAAAAATTTGGTGAACAACAGCGTTTATCCTTTATTCCCCCCTAAATTGGGGTTTTTACCTTTTTAGGGCATAGCGTAAAGTAAGAGAGTTCTGCAAAATTTTCTTAAGATCTAATGTAAAACATATGTCAAAATAAGAAATTTTTCTTAAAGCTAGTTCATACAGACGCGAAAAGCGAATTGCGAAACGCGAATTTCATTTTCATTGGTCAATTTCACATAAAATTAAAGGCGGGTAATTCAAAATGTTCATAGTTCAAAGATGTTGCGAATTCGCAAAATTTAAAATCTAGTGGGCGGGAAACTTAAGATAATTTTAATTTTTGGCGAATATTCGCGTGCGCACATGCGTAGAAACAAGAGGTTATTTGTCATATGTAATTTCAAAAACAATTTGGTTATTGTTATTTTTATGTTATTCTATTAGCTGTTTGGAACGTTATTTTTTTGTTCATTTTCTTAAGTATTTTGTGTTTTTTGATTTGAATGTATATTAACTTTTCTAGCCCTTTTCATTTATAAAAATTTGTAGCGTTTCTACGTCTTAGCTGCCAAATAAATGTGCTATATTCATTATTCATCACATCAGATAAATGTTATATTATTAAAAGAAAAAACAAAGAAAATCTCAAAAGAACCCAAGAGTAGCGTCACCACCGAAATAAAAACGATCTAGAGATTTGTAGGTTATGTTGTTGCTTGTTGCCTAGAATTTCGGCGAATTTCGCAGCTGTATGAACATGACAAAAAACGCGAATTTTTTGGCCAAATATTCGCTTTCGCAATTCGCTTTTCGCGTCTGTATGAACTAGCTTTTACGCTACATAGAGGATTTAAGCCTTAAACCTAGAACTGATGTTTTCTAAAAATCAATCTTTCCCCTTCCTTTGTTATATAATTAGGCATACTTGTAATTGATATTGTAAATAAATGATAATTAAAGGTAGGCGTCCACTAGAGACGGCGCCTGGACTTGTTCGTCCATTAAAGGTGTGTCTTCACTTACCGTATTCTTGACTTCACAGCAAATGTATACGGCTGATTGGTTAAAAATGTATGCGTTCAGTAAATGCTGATGTAAATAGTTTTAAATATATATACACGCACACACTAACCGAGCGCATAGAAACAAATAATTTTAAATATTTACGTTACATATGTTTGTTTGCCCATTTGGACGTATACGTTTGTTAAGTGAAGGCACTTTTTATGGTGTGTATTCATTTTGCGAATGTATACGGTAGAACAGCAACAAACGTATGCGTTCAGATAGTGTAGACGTAAATAATTTCATGGACGAACGCATGCGAAAAGGTTCGCTCGATTGTCGGTACTTCAAAGAAAATTCACTGAACACTGTTTTCAGATGTGGACGTATTAACATATACATGCAGTAAAAGAAAGCAAGTGGCAAATAACTGTCGGAATGGAGGCGAATGCACTGCACGCATACGTTTGCTTAATTTGGACGTCAGATCGTATACACATTTATGGCGTATACGGTCATGGCCGTTCGGCCGTACACGTTCGCTAAGTCAATACACATCTTTAGAAGCGTCGCTTCGAGCTAACGGCACAGGATTTATGTATTATAAAAATTGCCCGATCGTCTATGGTGGACACCAATTCTAAAAGTTAAAATTATAATATACTTTCAAATATAGAAGGAACAGTTTAAAATATGTAAATTCGGTGCTCTTTGATAAAAAAATCACAAAAAAGTTTAAAGCAAATAAATCGGCATGCTTGACTTCGCGGCCGCCTTTGCTATATTTCTTTTATGATATGCCGGTTAATGCAGCTGGTCATCGCACTATGGGATAGAAATTAATTTTTTTGGTCAAAATTCTGAAACTTACCAATCTAACTTAAAATGAGGTGCTTTTTACTGGAAAAATATTTAAAAAATATTATGCATTATTACAAATGCTTTTTGGGAACCTAAAACTTATTATATGTTATTATAAATTTACACCCCCTTAACATTATTATTTTTTATTGTAAAAAATAAACTAAAATATTAGCTTGTTTGGTTAATTCGGTAGTATTCTAATCAGTAATCCGTTGGTTATTATCTCATATGATATAGAGGGTACGACAATAGGTATGATTTTTTAAATGGAATACCCTGAATATTATATCACCACCAAAAAAATCTTTTAAAATGCTCTAAAAAAATACTACATTTGATGTGTCTATCTCAATTAGTTTCGGATATATGACCATCCAAATCTGAAAAATAATTTTAAATTATTCTTGGAAGCGTAATAGAGATACATCTTCCCAACTTTCTTTATTTTTTAACGTATAAAATAAATAAAAAAGAACCCTGTTTTGTTGGGTAGATTCTGTAGAATCCATATCTTTCATCAGAATGCTTTTATCTTTTAGGATATACAGTGTAGGACAAAACATATTAATTGTTAAAATGGAAAACCTTGTAAATTATAAAAAAATCTTGTATCTGTCCTTACACTCAGAAGTAGCAAAAAGTAGGAAGGCAATTGTAAGTACAGAAACTGATAAAGAAAAAGGTGAAAAAATCTTTGACAAAAGTAGCGAGACTTCGCGAGACTGCATCGGAAACACAACAATAGCTCTTATTATATAAACTCTTTTACTTTTTTAGTAAATAAGGCTAATAATAAACTAAGTAGATTAAATGTTGTATATTTATGTTTACTTAAAATACATTTTCAAGTATTTTATTACCCCAATAGAAGTCGTCATATCCTTTTATAATTTTGCGTACATGTAGTTTGGAGTATCTACTTTGAAATACACAACATAAGCCATTCAAAATTTCAAAGTTGCTTTTTGGCCAAAATAATAGATTTCTAACCCATAGTGTATCGGCGCGTCGCTGTAAAGGATAGCGGCGCCTTTGTATAAAATAGTCCGATTGCAGGCGGCCTTTTTTATGTTTTTTTATATTATTTTCAAAGGGTACCGAATTTGCGCTTTTAAAATGTTCTTACTATACATTAAATACTTTAATGTCTTTAAAAGCACAATCGTTTAGTTTATAACAATTCCTAATAGATGCAACCTCGCTCAGTTAGCGCCGAATTAATTTAAATGCGAAACAAGAGACTACTGGAGACTAATTTTCTTGTTGTCTATTATGTAGACAAAATTAAATTCGCGACTAGAAACTGGACCTGGAACTTTCTGCATTATAATGTAATGGATTTACGAGGAAGGCAATTGTCAACGTTAAACAGCTTTTGGCTGGAGAGATAAATGCGATGCACAATAGTTTGGGAATAAATTAAGCTCGATGCACACTGCACGGCACTTGTGTACCTGTTATTCCACTTCGGTGCACTTTAAGACAAGCGGGATGTTATGCTGTCCCACTGGTCACCCCCGGGCTTTGCTTTAACTTAAAGGAGATAAACTAACTTCGAGAAAGTACACGTACTGTGACGGAATAAGATTACATTGATCGATTTAGCAACAAAACGTGTACCTACCTTACTGGTTAATTTATGATTTACATAAACCCTTGTTTATACTGAGTGTTTCCTGATTACGGGGAAAAAATTAAGAACTTCTTCATAAGCTACTTTTAGCGAAAAAAGTTTATATAAACATGGGCCGCAAATTTTTCGTTTTTAAGTTACAGTGTGTAGTGTTAAATTAAAAAAAAACTTTAAATTATCGAAAACACTTTAAGTCAAATTTATTAGACTAGTTAAAAACTAGGGGTGTGCGAATATCGATCGAATCGAATCGAATATTAATATTTTAATAAATAATAATTTAATAATATGTTATATAAAATGTCGAATAATCCGAAAATTTTTGAATAATTAAAAAAATTTTGAATAATTCTAACTATTCACTAATTATTAAAATATAAATAGATTCTTTATTTTATCCAATTGAGATTCCATAACATCGGGCATCAAAATATTCGGTAATTTTCTAGAAACCTGCGACAACAACAACGATTTTAACGAAATTTGGGATACGGGGGGTTTTTGGGGCGCTGATCACGAATCTGAAATATTTTTTGGTGGAAACGTTTCGTTCTCGAGATATTCATCATCAAAGTTCAAATTTGAACTAAGCTTATTTTCACTATATTCACCCTTCTTTTTGCACACAATTCTTGATTTAAAGGTAAGGTGTCACACAATATTTGATTTTCACCTTTTAAAACCTTGTTTTTCTACGTTTTTTACATTATTTTTGAATTAAATTGCGTGGCTGTTCTTTGATAATGCGGCAACCATGCATACACATAGGGCTTCATGGCACACTGGGATTGAAATGATTCAAAGTATAGCTATGCAATTTAATGCAAAAATAATGTAAAATACGTAAAAAAAATGGGGTTTTAAACGGTAAAAATCAAATATTGTGTGCCACTTTAGCTTTAAATCAAGAATTGTGTGCAAAAAGAAGGGGGAATATTGTAAAAATAGGATTAGTTTAAAATTCAAGTCTTATGATGAATATCTTAAGAACGAAACGTTTCCGCCAAAAATTCTTTTAGATTCGTGATCAGCGCCTCAAAAACCCCTGTATACCAAATTTCGTCAAAATAGAAGTTGCCGCAGGTTTCTAGAAAATTACCAAATATTCTACTGACCCATAATATCCTTTTTGATTAAAAATTAATTATCTGAAGAAGGTAATTGCTTAATTTTTCATTTTAATATATATATATATGAAATATTTTTTTTATGTAATATTTTTGAAAGACCCTGTACTAAATGCAAAAGATAAATTATTTTTCAAGTTTAGTAACAGATTTATGAAATACCCTGTATGATGAATATGAGAAATACAATATTTTTCAACATTTTAAACACATTGTATTAAGGGTATTTTTAAAAAGCCCAAAAAAGTTTATATGTATATGTATACCTTACATTTTAACCTTACTTTTGTTGGCCGGATATACCTTAACATCCTGTAAATAGGAATTAAAAAATTTCAGAACACTCTTTTCTTTTAAATATTTAATTAAAAACATATTGTTCTTGAGAAGAACGTTATTTTATTTGCACATTTTTGTTACACCCTGTATAGTGCACAAAAACCTGGTCAATTTTAAGTTTTAAATACTGTGTGTATATTTATTTGCTTACTATACCTATACATATACCATACTATATATGTATACAAGGGGTTTTATTTACAATATTTTTTCGAATATTCGAAATGTTCGAAAAAAATTCAAATTATTCGAAATTTCTTGGATTATTCGGGGATTTTCGAATAATTCGAATTTACGAATTATTCAATTCGAGTTTCGAATCAAATATTGATATTCGATTCGATACGAATTATTCATAAGTTCGAATTATTTGCACCCCTAATAAAAACCTTACCTAATTAAGCCCCGCCTAAAACTAAAAAAACTCTAATTTTTCTTTTATGTTCCAGAAATATACCAGGCTATTTTTGTTAAATTATGTCCGAACATGCTTTCTTTCCAAGATACAGGGTGTTAAAGTTTTAAGAAAAACATGCCTTTTCTATCACAACTTTCCTACCACACCGGATATGCCCCCAAAGTTTAGCACACTTCTTTTGACAGAAGTTAAAACAAAATACCTCACTGCCTTTTCTTTGAACTAATATTATTTCCAACTGCCAATTTCAGTTTTGAGGTGCTTAGTATTTTTATGTGGCAATTAATGGATTTGAAATAACTTCTCTTAATTCTATTTTCTCTTGCCCATCGTCGAGCTGTGGGAGATCTATCGCTCTTCTATAGATACTTTTACGGCTTCTGCTCCGACGAATTATCCAGTATAGTCCCTCCTCTTGCAGCTCCCAACAGAGAAAGTCGTGGTGCCGCGCGTATGCATCCCTATACAGTTCAATTGGACAGGCCCCGAACTTCCCATTTCGTTCGTTCTGGTTAGTCTCTTGTCCTTGAATGTCGTGCTTATTTACTACAGAACTCCTTTAATCTTGCTGACTTAATTAATGATACTGACCAATTGTGACCAATTGCATCCTTTCTGATTGAGCCATGTATGATAAATTTGAGGCGCTAAAAATTTTTTGATGACTTTGATAGTTTAAACATGCTGTATAAGTTGGTATATGGATGACTCCAGTTCGTCACACTTTGTGGCCTTTTATGACTATTTCATGACCAAGTCAAGGCTGTTTTTCAAGCCTCAAATGACACAGTTTGGAGCGCTAAATAGATGGGGCACTGCTTCGGCCCTGGTAAAGACTGGTGCTGGACAATCGACTTTTACGAATGTTCAGGACAAAAAAATAAAATTTAGAAAATACTAATTTTCTTAATTACGAATTAATTATAGGCAAAATTTAAATGAGGTCCAAGGGGCTCTTTTATTGATAAATACATAGTGATTTAAAATTCACTACAACTGCTGTACTTGGTCAAAATAGGACTTTTTTTTTCTATAAACATATGTCCTTAAATGTACTTCCTTCTAGCTACAGCCATCATTTTGGGGGGATGTTGAGGGAATTCAGCTACTCGGCTGTAGAAAAATATTGATCTCCCGGATTTTTATGATGGTTTTTGAGAAACCATCTCCGAATAAAAATGGAGTAATTGCATATAATTAAAAATAATAATTAAAAAAAAACTTTTGTGAGTGTGTGGGTTGTGAATTTTTGTACTAAGTAATGTTTATTTTATTCAATCAACTTTTTTCTATCCTAGTTTTAAAATGATTATATTTTTGGGAACTTTTTTTTGTAATATTTATTTATTTTAAATCATTCACTCCTTATTTGTAATCTGCACTGAGCAGAGCACTTTAAACAGTTTCAAAAATAAAATCAGAAAAATCCACATTTGGTACGTCTCGTGTACGCAAAATTCGAACCCAAAATAACCAGGATAAAAAAGACCACTGTTGTTCAACAGTATTTATTAAGATGTTCTAGAAAACACTAAAATGTAAATTTTTAAAAAGTTTAAGTTCAAAAATTGTCAGAAGAAATATGTAAAACAATAAATTGATTATGTTTCTTATACAACTCTAGCCTTAAGAAAACTCACTTTGCACCCTTGAAAAAGGAAATAATAAATTTCCGAAAGCTCGGCGTTTAGTAAAAAGAGTTTTACTTCAGCCTTAGACCGAATCCCCAAGAATTTAGAATCTTTGTATTCAACGGGTCGGTCAAGACTTCCCTTCCACTATTATATATATATATATATATATATATATATATATATATATATATATATATATATATATATATATATATATATATATATATATATATTTATATATTTATATATATTTATTTATATATATAGCATATTTTTTCTTAATAGGGGCAGAGAGATTTTAAATAACCACATTGCATTTGTCATTTTTATAGGTTTTATTTTGTTCGGGGAGCAACTTATGATGGCTGTCGCTCAGAGGGGATGCATTTTCGAACATATGATTCCTCAAATAAATAGCTTATTTGTCCCTCAAATATGTTTCTTACAATAATTGTACTGAATTTTTAAACACTCTGTACATTAAAAATAGAAATACAATTTATTTCTTTCAGCTGCTAAACCGTAGTTATTTAAAAAATTGTCAAAAACCTCGCAAAATAAAAGTATAGGTACACTAGAACTAATCCGAACATAAAAGAAGGATACCAAAAACCTAAAACGTGATTTAGGAAGTTAAACGTTAACATGAGAAAAGGAGAAGTTACGGTAATAGCAGGACAAGACTAACAATAAATCCTGCAGGAACACAATCGCTGCGAGCGGGAGCGGCAAACAGTCAGACTCAGGAGGAGTTCGTTAACGGGAATTGTCCTGTTCTCCGTAATTAATTTATGGCACCGGCCAATTTGCATGCTCCGACTTAACCTCCTCGGACAACACAGCCAAATTTAATTTCTCCACTAGAGGCATTTGCTTAACAAATAAAAGCCATTTACGTAGTTTCCATATAGTTCCCATACACGTCTAGGTAAGACTATAAATTGGCCTGAATTGACGTTTTCTTTGACGGTGTATTGGTATGCAGAGCAAAGAACTGGCTCGAAAATTTTTCTTCCTTGATTAAGAAAAAACAAATTTTAACTTAAAGAAAAAAACGAGGAATTATAATGCTATAATGCGATTCAGCAGTAATATTTTTAAGGTAAAACACATTGAGCGTATCCTTTCTTCCCTTAACACCAAGAAATCGTCGGGGCTGAATGGCATACCAGCAATCGTTTTAAAAAATGTGCTCCAGAACTTGCACCAATCTTAACTCGAATTTCTTACGACACGGGTATCTTTCCGGAGAGCTGGAAAGCTACACGTGTTCAATCTATTCCCAAGAAAGGATCTAAATCTCTTCCATCTAACTATAGACCAATTTCAATTCACTCAGTTCTTTGTAAAGTAATGGAAAAATTAATTAATTCACAAATTCTTAAGTACTTAGAAAAACACCTAATTTTGCATGACAGGCAGTATGGATTTCGCCACAAAAGATCTACAGCAGATCTTCTTTCCTTCGTATCACACTGTTGGAATAAGTCTCTTGAGTTTCTTCCCAGATCGTTGCTCTTGATATTTCTAAAGCTTTTGACCATGTCTGGCATGCCGCACTTCTTAATAAACTTCTCTCCTATGGTCTTTCAACTAAACTCTGTACTTGGCTCTCTAGTTATCTCTCTGATCGACGTATATCAGTTATTGTGGACGGCCATTCTTCAAGCTTTCACCAAGTAAATGCTGGAGTTCCTCAGGGCTCAGTTCTGGCACAAACATTGTTTCTTCTTCACATCAACGACCTTCTCTCGTCCACAACTAATTCCATTTATAGCTTCGCCGACGATATTACCCTTCACTCCAGTTTTCAGGTTCCTAAACCTATCACTAAACCTGACTTCGAAAACAAGCCCAGAGCGATGCAGATATCTCTTTCGCAGGATCTTAATTTAATATTGGATTGGGGCGCCAAAAATCTCGTCCACTTTAATGCATCCAAAACACAATCATGTTCCTTGACGCGAAAAGAGTCATCAAATACTCATCCTCTACTTATGAGCGGCCAAGTTTTACAGAGCAAAGACACCTTCAATCTTGTGGGCGTCACATTTGAAAGTATGGATGCATTTTAAAAATATTATTATTTATTATTTTTCTCTTTAGTAAGTCTTTTATTACTATAATTTTTTTAAGTTGTTTTTTAAAGATTTTTTATTTCCGTTATTCTCTATAGTATCTTACAAACATGCTATAGATTTCGTGATATTATATTAATGTTTTTTTTTAAATTTTAATAGCAATTCTCGTTTATCGGTGTTATTCTTAACTCTTTTTGTGTTGATTTACTCTATTAATGAGTATTAAAGTTCCATTTATCTCTGTTTGTTAAATTTTTGTTTTGACTTTGTTAAAAAAGTATATTTATCAAAAAGCATTAAGCAAAAGTTATTTTACTTACTTAATAGAGACATTTTGCACCCTTATTTTGCAATTCCGTTGTGGTTAACGTTATTCTGAGACTGCGCAGTAACGCAAACATAATCCGTTATCGTTATTAACCATACCGGACTCCTTTAATTACGGATGAATACCGAAGAGCTTATCGTTATCGTTTTCGTTATTGTTAAACTGCGTGGTTGCCGGATTGTAGAAATTTTAATATCAATTATTTAAAAGGTTAAAATTTTATTGCCGTATTAATTAAAATATCATTTATACAAAGGTTCTAATTAGCGAAAATCTATAGCAATAATAAAAATCAAATAGTGTTAAGAAATCAATTCAAACGGACTTGCACTTTTACGGATATTCTAAATCAGTAGTTAATTTAAATGTTACAATCTGGCACACTTGCTTTTTATTCTACTACCAAGTTAACCTTACTTTTTGTGTATTGCTTATACTGTATTGTTTGCATCTACGAAATCAACAGAAGTGTTTGCATATATTTAAATATCAATTTATATCTTATGAAGAATAAAAGTAAATACTAATTTTTTCGTTAACTTTAAAATCGGCACAGGCAAAAGTAAGGTTATGTGTGGAAAGCGCAGACGCAAGATAAATTTCGTAAAAGAGGCTGCAAAATCTCTGTCTTAAACTGCTGCCGTAATCGTTATGTTTAATAACGATAACCATAAGGAGGCCAAAAAACGTCTGTTATTTTAAGAGGTGCAAAATGTCTCTAATGTAATGGCTTATGTGTTTAAAACTATCT